>CAUYSK010112609.1:0-23288 GCA_963575035.1 Avahi laniger
AGGCCGAGGCAGGAGGATTGCTTGAGCTCACAAGTTCGAGACCAGCCTGAGCAAGAGCGAGATCCCGTCTCTACTATAAATAGAAAGAAATTAGCCAAACAACTAAAAATAGAAAAAATTAGCTGGGCATGGTGGTGCATGTCTATAGACCCAGCTACTCAGGAGGCTGAGGCAGGAGGATCACTTGAGCCCAGGAGTGAGAGGCTGCTGTGAGCTAGGCTGACGCCACGGCACTCTAGCCCGGGCAACACAGTGAGACTCTGTCTTAAAAAAAAAAAAAAAAAAGTTGCCATTTTGAAAATCCTAGAGCCCTTTAAGAATCATGCTAAATCTACTCTGTCTGAGCTCTATAATGTACAACAACAAAGCCTGGATGACAGCACATCTGTTTACAACTTGGTTTACTGGATATTTTAAGCTCACTGTTGAGACTTACTGCTGAGGAAAAACAAAAGATTCCTTTCAAAATATTATCGCTCACTAACAATGCACCTGGTCACCGAAGAGCTCTGGCGGTGATACACAAGGAGATGAATGTTGTTTTTGTGTCTACTAACACAACAATCATTCTTCAGCCCACGAATCAAGAAGTAATTTCAACTTTCAAGTTTTATTATTTAAGAACAGATTTCATAAGCCTATAGCTGCCATAGACAGTGACTCTTGTGACGGATCTGGGCAAAGTCTTCAGGAAAGAATTTACCATTCCAGATGCCATTAAGAACATTTGTGATTCATGGGAGGGGGTCAAAATATTAACTGAAGTTTGGAAGTCGATTCCAATCCTCATGGATGACTTTGAGGGATTCAAGACTTCAGTGGAGGACGTCACTACAGCTGTGGTAAAAACAGCAAGAGAATTAGAAGGGGAGCCTAAAGATGTGACTCAATTGCTGCAATTTCATGATAAAACTTGCATGGATGAGGAGTTGCTTTTTATGGATAAGCAAAGAAAGAGGTTTCTTAAGGTGGAATCTACTCCTGGTAAAAATACTATGAACACTGTTGAAATGACTACAAAGGATTTAGAATATTCCATAAACTTAGCAGATAAAGCAGGGGCAGGGTTTGAGGACTGACTCCAATTTTGAAAGAAGTTCTACTGTGGGTAAAAACACTATCAAACAGCATCACATGCTACAGAGAAATCTTTTGTGAAAGGAAGATGCAAAGGTACCACTGATCTTTATCTAACTAGTTTTCTTATCACTTTGGGATTTGCTTGTACTCTCTCACTTGTGTAATACAAAAACCCTAGTTCCATACTGAATTTCCACAGCTATTTACTTTCCTTAAGAAAATTATCTTGCCCTAGTCCAGCTAAATGTCATACTATGTATGTTCACCTTTTCTAAACCATCAGACAGTGTGAATCTTAATCAAGTCTTCTACTGAGCCATCTATCCCGCCCAATTTGATGCCATTCACAAACTTAATGAGCATGTTCTGTCCCCATCTAAAACTGTGATAGAGATATTATAATAAAAAGCACTGTGCCCAAGATCCAGCAGACAGAATTCAATTTAGATTGCACAGTCCCCCTCCCCAGTGCTGAGGATTGGTGCTGAGGATTGGCTAATTGTTCTCAGAGGACTTTGATAGTCCTAGGTCAGTCTACCATCTTAGCCATAAAACTTGCCACCTCTCACAAATATCTGTCTAAACCATCACCAAAAAAACAAGATGAAGGGCTATAAGTTGGCAGAAAAAAAGACCCATAATAAACAACCTACAGTAGATAATTGCCTTTAGTGCCCCAAAGATGGTGAATCTGCAGCACCATCCTCTTCTTCAAAGAATACAGCAGAAGTTTTCTTGGCAAGACTCTACTCAACTGGCTGTATTAACCTATGCTACTGAGACCCCATAAAACACATGACATAACCACAGCTTGCCAAGTGCTCTTTCAAGCTGAATGTCTACGAGGATCCATTTTTTTGTTCATAGGTTTCTGTATTATTATAAAATTATGCCTGTTTTACTTGTTACTGCAATTACATAATTTAATTAATTATGACTTAAACCAGTAAGTGCAAAAAGAAAGCATTATTTCTACAAAATCTATGTTGACTATTTTGAATAGATTTAAAAGACATTGTTGCTATTAGGAGGAAAAACAAAAAAGATGCTGGCATAATAAAGCATAGCCAAGACAACTTAAGGACTGGGGAACAAATCATAAAAATCTAGAAAGATTATACAAAGCAACTAATCAATACAGTGAAGAGACAACACACAGACTGGGAGGAGATATTGCAAACCATACTTTTTTTTTTTTTTTTTTTTGAGACAGGGTCTCACTCTGTTGCCCAGGCCAGTGGCATCATCATAGCTCACTGCAACCTCAAACTCCTGGGCTCAAATGATCCTCTTGCCTTAGCCTCCTGCCTCCTCCCCTCTCCCCCCTCCCCCCAGTAGCTGGTACTACAGGCCTGCAGCTGCAAACCATACTTCTCATAAGAGGTTTATATCTACAATATGTAAGAAACTCAAAACAACTCAAAAGCAAGAAAACAACTCAATATTTTAAATGCGCAAGTGACCTGAGTAAACATCTCTCAAAAGAAGACATGCGAATACCCAACAGGCATATGAAATAATGTTCAACATCATTAATCATCAGGGAAATGCAAATTAAAACCACAATGAGATATCACCTCATTCCTATAAAAATGACTATTATCAAAAAGACAAGAGGTAAGTGTTGGCAAGGATATAGGAAAAAAAAGGAACCCTTGTACACCACTGGTAAGAATGAGTACACACAGTATGGGAAACAGTAAATTAAAATTAAAAACAGAGCTACCATATAGATTCTGCAATTACACTTCTGGGTATATATCCACAGGAAATAAAATCACTATACTGAAGAGGTATCTGCACTCCTGTCAGAATAGAAGATTAGGAGATGGGCTGAGACCAGAGGCAAGAGCTTGCAGAGTAGGTGCAGGCGTAAAAGAAAACAACCCTCAGGCAGAAGCTAACTAGGGGGTCTGATAACCACAGGCAAGAACAGGCTTCAACCCAGCTTATCAGCTGTCTGTCATCTTGCATGAACTACAGCTAATTATAATATCATTTACATTGTGATTTTAAAATTTCTCAGCCCTTGAAATCGCCATGACAGGTCCAAAATAACTATATAAAGTATAAAAATGGGAGGGAACCCAGTTCTAGGAATTACTACCCAAATTCTTAGTGAAAGCCAATCTTTGAATATTCTTCCCCTCAATTAGTAAGACTTCGAAAGACCAAAACCACTTCCTCCCGTGCAGCTGCTCTTTTCGAGTCTGCCCACACGCGTTCTCTGTTAGTGTTCTCGCATCTTAAGAAGGTACCTTCGCTTTCAACCTTTCAATTAAAAGCTGCTTACTTGGCTTATATAGTGCATTCTGAAATCCTTTTCTCCCAAGGATCACCAACAACCTGGAAAAACCTACACTCAGAAGCCGCTAACACTCCCATGTTCACTGTAGCACTATTTACAATTGCCAAGTCATGAAATCAACCTAAGTGTCCATCAGTGGATAAATGGATATGGTATATATGCACAATGGAATACTATTCAGCCTTTAAAAAGAAGGAAATCTTTTGACTCATGACAACATGATGAACCTGATAGACATTATGCTAAGTGAAATAAGCCAGGCACAGACTGACTTATCTCCATTATATGTAGAATGTAAAAGAGTCTAACCCATAGAAGCAGAGAATAGAATGTGGGAGAGGGGGAGTGTAGATGCCAGTCAAAGGATACAAAATTTCAGTTATACAATAGGGAGGAATAAATTCAGGAGATCTGTTGTACAATACGGTGATTATACTTAACAACAATGTATACTTGAAAATTGCTAAGAAATTTTAAATGTTCTCACCACAAAAATACTAAGTATGTGAGGTAATAGCTCTATTAGCCTGATTTAGCCATTCTACAATTTGTACATCTATCAAAATGTTATACACCATAAACATATAATTTTTATTTTTCATAATAAAAAGTCTTAACTAAACTTTTTTTGAGAAACAGTACCCTCAGATTGCTTCATATATGTCTTTAGATTCTCACACCACTTAATGAAACCAGAACTGGACATTACTTATTATTAATATAACACTTACTTAGGCACTTATGTGCCAGTCACCAGCAGGATTAAATGAGCTAATCATTTAAATTAGTTTGTATTTGACAATTGCTGGCTCATTGCTATTATTATCTGCGTTACGCAAATAGGGAAACTGAGGCAAGTTAAATAACTTGCCTAGGTTCCCACGCTAGTAAAAGGCAGAGAATGAGGGTTCCAGCCCAGAAGCCCTGGTGCCAGAGTCCATATTCCCACTATGCTATCACAGATGATGTACTATTTGTGTGGCTTATGCACAAATAATGCACAGCGCTCCAGTCAGTTGACTGATACACAAAGGTCTTAGGCCTACATTTAAAAAAGCAAACCATGTAAATTATGTTTTAAATTAAACTAAACATTCAAGTTATTTTTTAACATTGCAGGCTTTAACACATTTTTTTACTTACCTACCAGTCTCATCATTTTGAAAGAGTGACTTTTGTTATACACACTTCCCATGTTCAGGAGCAAGCCAGTCACATACCACAATGACAGAGCAAATATTAATAGCTTCACATTAATTACTGATACTACTGATATATCATAGTCCCTTTTCCCAGGAAAAGGAAGAAAAGTATTTACAAGCATAAATGTAACATTTTGAGATTGTACCCATGATCAATCAGCACCACTACAGTAAGAGCAATTTCAGAAATACAGAGGACAAACAGACAATGCTACCAAAACCTTAAAAAAAAACCTGCAAAAGAATAATTCAATCTATGATATATGAGTTTATTTACTATGGAGAAAGCCTTCCATCTTAGTGGATTCCATTAATTTCTTTACCATCTTACTGAGTGCTACACTGCAATCAAATATCACTGTAAAATCAAAAGCAACTTCTAAAACAAAATCCATCTCCATACCCTTACTTATTATCACAATAAATTCATAAGTAAATTCCTCTCTGAAACCTAAGTACAAACTACAAGTCAAGGGGACATCTGGAGTATGTTTACCAAAGTACAGAAACCTAAGGAGAGGATGTAAAATGTCTTTTCAAGCAGTATACAATTTAGGAAGTCATTTTTTAAAAGCATTCTATGCAGTCCCCAATGTAGTAATTAGTTCAAGCAATGGATGCTGAAGCAATTATGTAAAAGGTTATTGAAGAACAAGATACCATATGGTCTCAAAGTTTCATCCTACAAATTACTTACTAAATATTAATACGAAGAGAAAGTCATACATTTAGGAATCTGGCATTCGACACCCTAACCAAGTGATCAAACTTTGCTATACAAGAAAGGGGACAACTTGATATTATGTTCACCTTAATGTAATGTACATTTGTTTTAAACTAAAATAAAGAATTTAAGGTATTAAGATTCATGCTATAATTCACATTTTCACTTAATCATTGATGTGTTAAAAAGTACACAACCTCACTCTAATATTAAGTATCCTTGCCAAAACGTTTAACCTAACATAAATTATGAAAAAGCAATGAGACAAATATAAAATGTGGGATGTCTGGCCAAACCTCCCTGACATGAAAAACAAAAAGAGGCATGGGAACAATCCTAGATTAGAAGAGAATAAGAGAAATACCAAGCCCAATGCGATACATAAATCATTTGGGGATGCTATTAAATAACTTAGAAGGGAAGGGGAGAATTATAAAAGACATTTCTGGGACAGCTAGGTAAATTTCAGTGTGGATTATGAAATTAGTGTGATGAGTAATACTGTGGATATACATGAGAATGTCTTCATTCTTAGAGAAGATTCAAACTGGAATACTTAAGAGGTAAAGTATAATATCTGCAAATGGTTCTTTAAAAAGTATATTTATAAAAAAAGGCAAAGCATGGGTGGCAAATGTTAATACTCAGTGAATCTAAATGAAGAGTATATGAGTGTAGTAGTATTATATTAATACTACTTATATCTCAACCTTTCTGTGGGGTTGAAATTTTTCAAAATAAAAAGGAGGATGTTCACACAAAGACTTGTACATGAATGTTCATTAATGCACAACAGCTAAACACTAGAAACAATCCAAATGCCCATCAACTGGTGAATGGATAAATAAAATGTGATATTATCCAAGAAATAGATTAAAAAAAAAAAGAACAAACTATGGATACACACTATGACATGGATGAACCTCAAAAACATGTTCAGTGAGAGAAGCTAGTAATAAAAGACTACATATTCCACTTACATGAAATATTCAAATAGGCAAATCAAGAGATACAGAAAGCCAGCCTATCATGGTCACCTGAGGGTAGAAGCAAGAACTATCAACAGGCCCAAGGAAACTTTTCAGGGTGATCGAAATGTCCTAAAACTAGATTACGGTAACTGTAGTACAAATGTATAAATTTACTAAAAATCACTGAACTATATAGTTATAATGGGTGAATTTTATGGTATATAAATTATACCTCAATAAAGCTGTCAACAAAAAAGTTGGGAGAACATTCTATGACCTGAACAACAACAAAAAAATCAATGTAAAACAATGATAATTTGGAAAGGAATAAATTTGATGATCTGCTAGTGCAGACTAAAGGCAGAAGTCAGACATAAGGCTAAGCTATAAGATTAAAGAGAATTACATTTCTACAAAAAAAGGATAAAAATGAAATATTCAATAACATTTTCCTTAAAAACTAAAGAACTCCAATCCCCAATCCTTTATTTTATATCCCAAAATATACTTTGTATTTCCAAATAAGGCCCCCAGAGAATACATAAATTTTCATAATCAAAATACTTCTTTTAATAACAAAAAGACAAATGATCCAATTAAATAATAAGCAAAGGATTCAAACAGCCATTTCTCCAAAGAAGGTGTCCAAATGGCCAAAAAAACAGAGAGAAAGGTGCTGAAATGCAAATCAAAACCACAATGAGATACACTTCACACCTACTAAAATAGCTATTAAAAAGAAAAGAAAAGAAAGCATTGGCCAGGATGTGGAGAAATTGGAATATTCTTGCACTGTTTATGGAATATAAAATGGTACAGCCACTGTGAAAATAATTTGGCAGTTTCTCAATAAATATAGAATTACCACATGATCCAGCAATTCCACTCCTGCCTATATACCCCAAAAGAATTGAAAACAGGTGTTCAAACAAAAATCTATACATGCATTTTTAGTCATGGCAGCTCTACTCACACAAAGGTGGAAAGAACCTAAATGTCCATTAACTGATTAATGGATAAACAAATCTGGTGTATCCACACAACGGAATATTATTCAATCATAAAAAAGAATAACTAATGCAGTAATGATACACACTACCACATGGATAAACCCTGAAAACATTACACAAAGTGAAAATAGGCACGTCTCATGATTCCATTCATATGAAATACACATAATAGGCAAATCCATAGAGACAGAAAACAGATTGGTGGTTGCAAGGGGCAAACAGGAAGCAACTGTTCAATGTGTAAGGGTTTCCTTTTGGGGTGATAAAAATGTTGAGGAACTAGATAATGATGACTGCACAATACTGTACTATAATGCCACTGAATTGTTTACTTTAAAATGGTTTAAATGGTATATTTTATATTATAACACAATTTTAAAACAAACAAACAGAACTCTGCCTGTGGGTGTATGGCATTTTTAACCTGAACTTACTATAATTGTTTCTACTTCTTTTGGCTTTTATATATACCACAAATATTATAGGTGTGTCATAATAGTTAACATCTACTGAACACTTGCTACATTGTTACAAGCAAGGTATACATCAGGTACTTTTTGTGCATTTTACTTAATCCTAAAAAACCTGTAAGATAGATAAGTATTAACATCCCCAATTTTATGTACAAGAAACTAAAGCTCAGAGAAACGAGGCAACTTAACTAATAAAAAGTATAGCTGGGATTCAAACCATAACATTTTTAAGATTAAGTCAAATATAAAAGGAAGGGAATAAACTAAGACACCTTCCCACTAGTCCTAAAAGATCATCAGTATGACACGTGCTGGCATTTCTTTCCTTCAACCAGGATAAGACATTAATTATTAATATTGTGCTGCTTACCACTTCCAGAGGATCCACCAAGTCCGAGGTAATTGTCACCACTTATTTCAAAGTAAATCATGAAAGGTGTGGAGGGGAGAAACTGGCTATAAATAAGCACCTAAGGAAGGGAAATTTTTAAAAAATACAGATTCCTAGGCCCCATCCCAGGACCTAATGAATCAAAATGTCTGGGCCAATGTCCAATAATCCTTATATTTTCTTAAAAATCCAGGTGGATAGCCAAGTTTGGCAACTGCCACAGGGAGGTTAAAAAGAAGAAAAAGAAAAAGAAAAAAAGAAAGAAAAGAAAAGGTTTTTTTGAGTCAAACAAATAGAACACACAAGCCCAGTGCAACTAGCACTGATCTTGGAGTACAAGATTACGGGACTTACTTATAATCCAGTTGGGACTCAGACCCTTTTATTGTACACTTACATCCCAAAGGACATGATTCTACCCAAAATATACTTAAATGTTTGCATTAATTCATGATACTCAACATATAAAATTGTACCTATATCACCTTTAAGAAATCTTTTATTGATTAATTCTAGCTGCTCATGTACAACACAGATGTATTATATGGGACACAAACACACACTAGTAACCTTACACAACATTTAGCACAGTGTCTGACAATCCAGCCCCAAATAGTTTTCAAATAAACAAGTACAAGTAAATCTAATAACTATTCATTGACACCCACATTATGTGCCAGGCACCGTTCTGGGTGCTGTGAATAAGCCAAAAACAAGACTTATTCTCACAACTCTTATTAGCTTGGATATCGGTCACTAAGCAGGTTGCTATGAAAGTACCCACCCCTTTACATCATTTTCCTTATTTTACTTTTAGATGTAAACATTCTGCTTCATCCTTCCCTGGGGCATTATAGGATTCTCACTTTGTCATATCAATCCCTTTAAATTCCAGTTTTCATTTTACATGGAGAAAATGTACCCCTCTGTTACTATTTCAAATAATTGGAAAATCCCAAAATCCACATTTCCATTGGGCTGAGACTTTCCAATATGCCTAATAATGATACTTTATGACCTAGAAGTTCCAATGAATTGGTAGTAAGAAAACATTGATCTGCTTCAGTGGCACTGTAATTGGAATGGTGATTAAATGCATCATGTTAAATTTACCCTGAGCCTTTTCCAGTGTGGCAAATATAAAATGAGCTATCGGTATCAGCAGAGCCTAAACCACTATTTCCTTCTAAAATGATACTTCTCCTGCATGTCAAAAGTGATATGTTTGAGCTTCCCCCATTAATAATTAGGTGGCATAACATGACAAACTATATACACTCACATAGGCTTCCACAGGATGTACACTGTCCAACATGGTTTATTCTATTTAGCAACTTGGGACAAACTTATGTATGTCAGAGCAGCACATTTGCACCACTATAGTTAATGGTCTGTCAGCATTTCCATTATAAAGCAATTTTCAAAGGTTTATTGCTCTGCTGAAGAATTTGCTCTGAGCTAAAATTTGGCATTGCAGAAAAGCAAAAACTGTAGCCTGTAGTTGTTTATTCCTTTCCAAGTAGGCCAAGTAGTTTGTTTTTTTAAAGTTAATCTAGTCCTTTATTTCAGAATTTCCTCATACAGCCCTTTGGGAATATCCACAGAACAAAAACCTCACACCTCACAAAGGGACTATTGTTTGGTAATAGCAGCTAGCAACTTGCAAGATACAAAGCAACTTATTTATGGAAAAGAATTTTTAAAAAGCAAGCATATTTTTTATGAACTGCAAGTTTAAAAACTTTTCATCAGTTCTGCCTTAGCTATGATTAAATTATTCACAATATTAGCATGCTCTGCCACTGACATTAAGATCAATGGATGACTTAAAAATTCTCATCAATGGTTAAACCTCCTTTTATCCTTCCCACCCAAGAACCACAGACTACTGACCCAATATGAATGTCATCTATTCTCAACTCCATCTTACTCCACTAGTTAAAGGTAGTAAACACTATAAATAAAAGCTAAGTAGCAAGAAAGGTTACACAGTAGGTAAGAAAAGCTTTGAAAATAATTTAGAAAGTTCAGAAAATAAATGATCTACTCCTGAATGACAAAGTTCACAGAAAACAAATGTGGTAATCTAAAAGATTGGTATATTAGTGAAAAACAAACAATTTTATTCAATCTCTGGAAACCATTCTAAGCTGAAAGCTTGCCAGAATATTTCATGCATCAAACAAATTAGAAATCAACTATTCCAGTATTTCGTTTTCTTATTACTGAATCTAACTTGAAAGCTTAAATATTTACACTTCGAATTACAGAGTTTTCCAATTATACAGCTAATTATAATTCTGCTACAACTCTACCCAATGAATAAACGAGATGTAACATAAGAACAATTTTCTAAACTTAAAAATTCTCATTATGTACAAATTAAGACCCTCTAAAAGTGTGGAGATTGGTGATCAAAGTAATCTTGTTTAAATGAATACTTTTTATAGACATGTAAAGATCCATCCTGAATTAATGCATAGATACAGCTTGATATGCTTTGTCAATTTTCCAATTTTATATTGGTTTAAAATATTACTATTTAAAACCATCTAAGAAACTATTCCCAGACTAAGTAACAACACAGAATAATATTTGTAAAATGTTAATTAAACAGGATCTAAGCCAGGCACAGACGTTAGAACCCATACTCCCAGCTACTTGTGAGGCTGAGGTAGGAGGGGAGGGTCTCCTGAGTCCAGGAGCTCAAGGCCAGCCTGGGCATTATAGCAAGACCAAGTCTCTTTAAAAAAAAAAAAAAAAAAACGTGAAGAAGGAAAACGAAAGAAGAAGAAGAGAAGCTTGCTATTGGAACTCTACCTAAAAAGGGAAAGTCTTATTCAATTAAAATTATTTTTTTAAAAACTAATCTAATTCATGATTATAGCTCTCTGGAATATGGACATGAATGCACCACGCAAGGACTAGAAGGGTCTAACAAATATCAAAAGATATGGACAGGGGCCGGGTGTGGTGGCTCACACCTGTAATCCTAGCACTCTCACACTCCAAGGTGGGAGGATTGCTTGGGGCCAGGGATTCGAGACCAGCCTGAGCAAGAGCAACAGCAAGAGCAAGACACCCTCTCTGCAAAAAATAGAAAACATGGCCAGGCATGGTGGTGCATGCTTATAGTCCCAACTATTAGGGAGGCTGAGGCAGAAGGATCACTTGGGCCCAGGAGTTTGAAGTTGCAATAAGCTACAAAGATGCCACTACACTCCAGCCTGGGTGACAGAGTAAGACTCTGTCTCTTAAAAAAAAAAAAAAAAGAAAAAATATATGAACAAAATTTTATTTTATGATTTTTATTAATGTTATTATATTCTTTTTATAACAAATATTTTATATTCAGAGTCCAAATTAACCCCACCTTTGCCTTTGGCAGGCATTAGCTATACTTTCCAAATTTACAAATATAAAAGCTGAATAAAGCTGAATTCAAAGGCAGATTTGCCAGAGGATACTCAACAAACTAGCAGAATATTTAAGATTAATATAGCTACCGCTGTTAAAAGCTAATTGGTTTGATGTACAGAATGAGAGATCCAGGTAAGGAATTAAATTACTTTTATCTTTTGCAATTTTCTTAAAGGCCCCAGCTAGAAGGTACCTACAGTACTAAGGACTTATGAATCCTTTTGGTTTCTGTGATAGAAACCTCAAGTCTCTGAACCAGTGATTCAGATGCAGGTAACGGAGAGATGTAGCAACCTAGCGTGACAGTGACCAATAAACCTTCACTCAGCCTCACTGCTTGTATTCAAAAGGTTGAAGCTTCTCTAAATGGTGTGACTGAAACAGATTGGAAGTTAGTTATAGGTGATTTCATTTCGATGTTAGAAAGACAAAATGGCTTTGTTAATGATTTAAAATAACAGCAAAGGGTTTTTATTAGATTTTATAATAACTTTTCATCTCCTATCCATTTGCCTTTCAAACTCCCCTGTTTTCTCAGGATGACCTTTTCCTTAATATGCTATTAATAGGAAAATACAATTATAGAACCACTTACCATTTTAGAGTAAGAAGGCCCTCGCCACAGTGACAGGACCAGAATGAACTGCTGGAAAGTGGGGCAGCTGGTTATCTGCTCCCTCACCTCTAACACCACGTTAACCTTTCTTTCAATAAAATTTAATTTATCCTAACAAATATATCATATGTTAAACACTCAATAGGCACAAAAGTATGAAAAGAATGCTTCATTCCCACCGCTGTCTGCCAGACACCAGTTCCCCCTTATTAGAAGCAACTACTAGTTTCTTTCAGATCCTTCCCTGTGGCACATCCTGTTTTAAACCATATCCTCATCCTCTAAATCTCAGCACTCCCAAGCCTGTCTGTGTGTTTTATTTTTCTCACTAGCATTGATCACTAACAGATTTATCAATATATTTTCATTATTTACGCTTATTATACAGTATTTCACTATTTACATATAGATCAATTATTTCATTCTTGTCCTACCCCCATCTCCAATTAGAATAAAACCTCCATGAAGAACTCTGTTCACTGCTGTATTTTCAGAGCATGGAACACTGCCTAGAACACAATGGACCTTTGACAAGTATTTGTTGAATGAATTAATAACCCCATATCACAAATACTGGTAACAAGTAAGTTATCTATTCTTTACAAAATACATTAGTATTTTGTCCAGCTAGGCTGGACTTGGTGTCTCACGCCTGTAATCCTAGCACTTTGGAAGGCCGAGGGAGAGGGGGAGGAACACTTGATGCAAGGAGTTCCAGACCAGCCCTAGCAAAAGTGAGACCCTGTCTCTACAAAAAAACAGAAAACTTAGCCAGGCGTGGTGGCGCATGCCTGTAGTTCCAGCTACTCCAGAAGCTGAGGCAGGAGGATCGCCTGAGTCCAGGAGTCTGAGGTTGCTGTGAGCTATGATGATGCCACTGCACTGCAGCCTGGGTAACAGAATCACCTCAAAAAATAATAATAATAATAATAACTAAAAATTAAAAACCACAACTAATGCTTTTCCAAAAAAGCAGTGGAGGGCAAACCCTACAGAACTAGCATACTCTACTCGGGGAGTTAAGTCAGTTTAAAAGCAACGAAATTGCAACTATTCAATATTACCCATTATTTGAGACTGTAAAGTTTACACTAAAGTTCTACACCAAAAGAAGTCTGCTAAAACACCACTTGTAAAATTACTTTCCCCTGGGATTTTCTTGAAAATGAGATGTCTTCTGCAAGTCTATTCCAAGGAAGCAAAAACAAATATTTTTTTAAATTTTTTTGGGAGATAAGATCTTGCTCTGTTGCCTACACTGGAATGCAGTGTCACGATCATAGCTTACAGCAGCCTTAAACTCCTGGCCTCAAGCAATTCTCCTGCCTCGGCCTTCAAAAGTGCTGGGATCATAGCCGTAAGCCAACTGTGCCCAGCCCAAGGGGGTAAAATTTTGAATGCTAATTTGTAATCTCAGGAGTCCTGAAAAGGTAGATTGCTATGTAATTTTTTCAGAGCAAAGTATAAAGAAGTTATAAATGAAAACATTAAGAATAAGTATGGGAAGAAATCCCCACACATATGCAGGAAGACATATATTACAAGGATTTCTGCAGCACTGTTTAAAATAGTTACATAACCAAATAAATAAGTTAAAACAAGATTGGCAACAACTTGAATGTCCATAAAAAGAGCCTAAAGTATGATGAACCTATTGAGTATAATGTAAAGCTAGCGAAAAGAATGATATAATTCTATACATGCTGATATCGATCAATCTATAAAACATACCACAAGAAGCTCTATGAACAGTATGTCTAGTATGTATACCCAAACATGTATCATTTAAATGTGTAACTGTTTAAACAAAGTATAATATGGACGGATACCCCCCCCAACAAAAACACTCTGGTAACAGAAGCTGTCTCAAGGGTAAATGAACTGTGAACTATAGAAAAATTTACTTTCCATTGTGAACCATTTTGACTTGTTTTTTTTGTTTGTGTTTTTTTTTTTTTTTTTTTTTTTTAGACAGAGTCTCACTGTGTGGCCCGGGCTAGAGTGCTGTGGCGTCAGCCTAGCTCACAGCAACCTCAAACTCCTGGGCTCAAGCGATCCTCCTGCCTCAGCCTCCCAAGTAGCTGGGACTACAGGCATGAGCCACCATGCCCAGCTAATTTTTTCCATATATTTTTAGTTGTCCAATTAATTTCTTTCTAATTTTAGTAGAGACGGGATCTCGCTCTTGCTCAGGCTGGTTTCAAACTCCTGAGCTCAAACGATCCGCCCGCCTCGGCCTCCCAGAGAGCTAGGATTACAGGCATGAGTCACCGCGCCCGGCCCTGACTTGTTTAAATTTTTAATGTGTGCATGTATTATGTTTTCAAAACAGAAGGGGAAATTACAGAATGGTAAAGAAATTTTATTTGAAATATGCAAGTAATAGGCATCTCTAGTGTCTAAGACATAAGGGTTAAAATTAGATCAATCTCATTTAAAGAATGCTTATTTCAAATATTAATTTACATATCCAATTTAAATCCAAATATGTATCTAAACTGGACAGATGAGCAATAGCGTTGGATCATTAAAGTATTCATGCCACCTCAGAAAAAGCACAACACAAATATAAATAGTAACACAATGAGCTACTACTCTAACCCTCACAAGAATAGCTAAATTTAAAAGACTAACAACGGCAAGCTAACATTACATTTAGTGGCAAAATATTGTACACTTTTCCTTTGATGCCAGGAAAAAGGGAAGAACGTACACTATCATCACATTTACTCAACATTATATCAGAGATCCTAGCAGGTGAAATTAAGCAAGAAAAATCAAATAAGAATCATAAAATTTAGAAATGAAGAAGTAAACCTGTCATTATTCACACATGACATGATCGGATACCATGCAAAGGAATCTATAAATTATTAGAATTTAGCAAGCTCAATAAGCTCAACATACAAATTTTTTTTTTTTTTTTTTTTTTTTAGTGACAGGTTCTTGCTCTGTCATCCAGGCTGGATTGCAGTGGAGCAATCATAGCTCATTGCAGCCCTGAACTCCTGGGCTCAAGCAAGTCTTCCACCTCAGGGTCCCAAGCAGCTGGGACTATAGGCACATACTACCATGCCCCACTAATTTTCTTTTCTTTTCTTTTTTTTTTTTAGAGATGGGGTCTCACTTTGTTGCCCAGGCTGGTCTTGAACTCCTGGCCTCAAAGTTGCTGGCATTACAGGTCTGAACAACCACACTCAGCTCAAAAATTAATTTTATTTCTACAGTCAGAGCAACAAACAAATAAAAAATGAAATTTGAATCATAGTATTTAACACAGCAGCTAAAAAGACATCAAATACCAATAAATAAATCTAAAAGAGGTACAAGGCTGCTACACTGAAAACTATAAAACATTACTGAGAGAAATTAAAGATTACATAAATGAAAGTATATACACTATGCTTACAATGGGAAGGCTCAATATTATAAAGTGACAGTTCTCTCCAAATTAATATAAAGATACAATAGAATTTTGATTAAAACCCCAAAGTAGTTTCTTCTTAACTTAAATTGACAGGCTGACCCTAAAATTTATATGGAAATGCAAAGGATGCAGATTAGCTAAGACAGTGAAGAAGAATAATTAAGCTGGAGGACCTACACTACCAAATACCAAGACTTACCTGAAAAGTTACAGCAATAAAGACAGGATATCATTGGTGCAGAAATGGGCAAACAGACCAGTGGAACAGAATAAAAAGCCCATAAACAGACCCACACATGACTTAAGGCAAACACCACCACGGCTAATCACTGGGGAAAATGGTCTTTTCAATAAATAGTGTGCTGGGTCAACCTGATATTCACATGAAAAAAATGAACTTTTGCCATTACTTCACCTCACATGTAAATGTATTTGGTAGACCCAGATGTGCAATATAAAACAATAAAGCTAGAAGAATGAAAAGATATAATGTTTTTATAACTTTAGAATAGGCAAAGGTTTCTTGAACACAAAAAGTACTGATCACATAGAACATTGATAAACTGTACTTGATTGAAATAGAGAACTTCTGTTCATCAAAAAGATAACATTAAAGGAATAAAAAAGTCAACCACAGATTAGGAGAAGATAGCTGTAATACATATATATGACAAGAGTGTGTGTGTGTGTGTGTGTGTGTGTGTGTAAAATATATAGAGAACTCTTACAAATCAATAAGAAGACTGACATGCCAATTTAAACTGTACAAAAGGGACAGGCACTTCAAAAATAAGGGCATCTATATGGTTAACAAAGCAAATGGAAAACATCTCAACATCGTTAGATATCAGACAATGCAAATGAAAATCAAAATGTCATGCCAATATATCTTCACTAATGGCTAAATTTTAAAAGACTGAAAATATCCGAATGTTGGCAAAGGCATGGAATGCCAAAATATTAATATACTGATTCTGGCAGAGTAAGCTGGTATAGGTACTACACCAAAAGCTAAGCATTCATAACCTATGACTCATCAATTCCTTTCTATGGATATACTCATGAAAAATGAGATTGTAATTCTTCCAAGAGATACGTAAAGCAACATTCAATGCAGCATTATTCCTAACAAAGACTGAAAATAACCCAATGTTATTTAGGTTATTTTAAGTAAATAAATCAATAAATATCAATATATAAACTGTTTTACATTCACACAATGGCATGAGAACTACTACTACAAGCAACAACAAATATGAACCTTACAGACATAATGCTGAGCAAAATAAGCCAGACACAAAGAAGTACCTATGATTCCAGTTATACGATGTTCCCAACAGGTAAAACTAAATCTGTGGTGACAGAGAGCAAAATAATAATTACCTACAGAGCTCTGATGAGAAGAGGCCAAGAAGGAGCCCATAGAAGTGACAGAAATGTTTTTAATCTTGCTCTAGCTGGTGATTACACAAATATACAGAGATAAAAATATACATTTAGGAAAATTAAGTGGTAAATTTTTTAATGTCATACATTTTACTATATGTATGTCATATCTAAATTTAAAAAGAGGATCCTATGAACAATATCATACCATAAATTTAAAATGGAGATAAACTTCTAGGAAAAAAAAACTTATCAAAACTAAGAATAAATAGAAAATCTAACCAATCCTATAATGAAGAAGAAAATAAATCCAAAATTTAAACCTTCATTAGAAATGAAGAAAACTTTAGGATCAGATGGCTTTTCTGGCAATTTCTATAAAGAATTAAGTCAATTTTAAACACAAAGCAGAGAATGAAAAGAGAAGGAACACTCATCAACTCATATGATGAGGCTAGCATCACTTTGATGCCAAAACTCAACAAGGGCATTACAGGTTTAAAAAAAATTATTTTTTAAATTACAGACCAGGCTCATTCATGAACACAGAATCAAAGAATATAAATAAAATTTAGCAAACCAAAATGAGCAATAAAAGAACATTTATAGTACAATGAAGTTGGGTTTATTCTGGGCCTCCGAAGTCAGTTTAAAACTCAAACATTAATGTAATTAAGGTAATTAACAAAATAAAGGAGAAAAAGATATGAGCATCCAACAGATGGAGAACAAGCATTGGATAAAAAATGATAAGCATCCATGATTTTAAAAAAATCATAGGGAACAGAAGGGAAATTCCTCATTCAGAAAAAGGATACTATAAAAACTTTTTAAAATAAAGCCGATGGGGAACATCAAACTTAATGGTGAAAAGCTGAGAGCTTTCTATTTCAAATCAGAAATAAAACAAGTATAACCATTATCATGATATCTGTATCTATATATCTACTCAATGTAAGGATGGACAAAGAACCACTGGAAAGATCTAGGGAAAACAACAGCCATGGCTCACATAGGGCCTGGAATAGTGCCTGCTCCCATTAGTAAGAATGGAAAACCTCACAGTTCATATGACATTTGGTAGAGCGCTCAAAAAGTGTTTTTCCTCAGCAGTGGAGTAAATGAACCCTAGGTTAAATGTTGATCTGGTACAGCCTAACAAAACCTAGAAAGACATGAAATGACTGAACTTCCAAGAAACTTAATTGTATGCCAAAACAAAGTTCAGGAATATTTACAAGAACACAAAAATATCTATCACTCAACAAGGTAAAATACACAATGCCTGGTATATAAACAAATATAAACAAAATTTACAACTAACACAAAAAGAAGCAGGAAAACACCACCCAGAGCGACAAGAAAAAAATCAAATCAATCAAAACTGATCTAGAATTGATACAGATGATAGAATGAGTAACCAAAGATATTAAAAAATAATCATAACTGTATGTCATATGTTCAAAATGTAGGAAAATTAGCCAGCCATGGTGGTGTAGGGCTGTAGTCCCAGCTTCCTGAGAGGCTGAGGCAGGAGGATTGCTTAAGCCCAGGAGTTTGAGGCTGCTGTGAGCTATGATGGCACCACTGTTTTCTAGCCCAAGTGAAAGAGTGAGAGTCTGTCTCAAAAAGAAAAAAAAAAAAAAGAAAGAGAAAAAGGTAGGAAAAGAAAAAAGTAAAGATTTGTAAGATATTAGGTTTATTATTCTATTAGGTTTTAAATAAACCTAATAGAACTCTTAGAGATGTAAACTACATTATCTGAGATGAAAAATATACTACAAAGAAGTGACAGCAAATTAAATACTGTAAAAGATAAATGAATCTGAAGACTTAGCAATAAATATTCAAAATAAAATACAGAGGGCTAAAAACATGAAGGAAGAATGTATGAGTGAGGACATTTTAAAAGGCTTAATACATGTGTAACTGGGGTCTGTGAAGAGGTAGAGGGAGGCAGAAAAAATATTTGAAGAAATAATGCCAGGAATGTTTAAAAATCTGATTAAAACCATAAGCTCATTGATCCAAAATGATCAATAAACATAAGCACAAAAAATAAAAAGAAAACAACACCAAGGCATATCATATAATAAAATTGCTTAAAAACAGTGATAAAGATAAAATCTTATAAGCAGCCAGGAAAAATCCCATTACATACAATGGAAAGAAGATAAGAACAGGAGCAAATTTCTCACCGGAAACCATGCATGCTAAAAAGACAGTGGAGCAACATCTTTAGGATACTGAAGGAAAAAAACTATCAACCTAGAATTCTATATTCAGCAAAACTGCATTTCAAAAAAGGATAAACATCTTTTCACACATACAAAAGCTAAAGGAATTCCTCACCCACAGACCTGCATAAGAAATATTAAGATAAGTATTCCAGTAAGTAGGAAAAATATACTAAATAGGTACCTACACAAAGAAATGATGAGAACTAATCAATAGACTTTTCTAATTATTCACATTTCTTTAAAAGATGACTCTTTAAAGCAAAATCAATAACAACGTACTATGAGTTTCACCCCATATGAAGTAAAAGTGCCTGACAACAATAACACAAAGTTGAAGAGATAATAACCGAAGAAAGGTTCTGAAGTCGTATAATATCACTTGAAGGTAGACTGTCATAGGGTAAAGATAAAAGTAACCACTAAAACAACCCAATTTTAAAGTTATGCCTAGAAGCCTTTCATCAGACTGAGGAAGCTCTCTTTTAGTCCTAGTTTGCTTAATGTTTTTTTAATCAACAAATGGTGTTGGATTTTATCAAATGCTTGGTCTGAATCTATTGAGAGGATTACGTGATTTTCATTTTTCATTCTATTGAAATGATTTATTACATTAATTGACTTTCAAATGTTAAAACAAACTTAGACACCTGAGATAATCCCACTTTGTCATGGTATATAATCTTTTTTTTTTTTTTTTAAAGACAGAGTCTTGCTCTGTCACCCAGGCTGGAGTACAGTGACATGATCATAGCTCCCTGTAACCTCAAACTCCTGGGCTCAAGCAATCTTCCCATCTCAGCCTCCCATATAGCTAGGACTACAGGACAGTACCACCACACCCGGCTAATATTTTTTTTTTTTTTAATAGAAATGGGGATCTTGTTATGTTGCCCAGGCTGGTCTCAAACTTCTGGCCTCAAGCAATTCTCCTGCTTTAGCCTCCCAAAGTGCTTGAATTACAGGCATGAGCCACTATACTCAGCCTTAACTCTGTATATATCAACAAAGCAACATTGTTGATTTGGTTTACTAGTGTTCTCTTGAGGATTTTAATATCCATATTCATAAGAGATATTGGTATGTAATTTCTTGTGATACCTTTTTCTGGTCTTGGGATTTGGCTAATACTGACCTCATAAGTTGGGAAGTATTTCTTCCTAACTGTCTGTGTCTGTCTGTCTGTGTGAAGAACTGGCATTACTTCTTCTTTAAATGATTGGTAGAGGGGCAGGGCATGGTGGCTCATGACTGTAATTCTAGCACCCAGGGACGCCAAGGTGGAAGGATTGCTTGAGGTCAGGAGTTCAAGACTAGTCTGAGCAAGAGCAAGACCCCATCTCTACTAAAAATAGAAAAAATGAGCCTAGCAACTAGAAATAGAAACAAAAAATTGGCCGGGCGTGGTGACAAGTGCCTGTGTAGTCCCAGCTACTTGGGAGGCTGAGGCAGAACGATTGCTTGAGCCCAGGAGTTTGAGGTTGCTGTGAGCTAGGCGATGCCACAGCACTGTAGCCCAGGCAACAGAGCAAGACTCTGGAGAAAAAAAAACAAAACAGATTGGTAGAATTCCTCAGAATTCTAACTAGGCCTAAGCTTTTCTTTGTGGGTAGCTTTTTGATTACTGATTTAATCTCTTCACTTATTATAGGCCTATTCTGATTTTCTATTTTTTCCTGACTTAAACAGTTTGAGTCTAAGAACCTATCCATTTCAACTAAATTATCTAAGTTGTTGGAGTACAATTTGTTCATAGTATTCTTTTATAATCCTTTTCATTTCTGTAAGGTCAGTAGTAATGCCTCCTCTTTCATTTCTAATTCTATCAATTTGAGTCTCTCTTTGTATCTTAATCTAGATAAATGTCAATTTTGTTGATCTTTTCAAAGAACCAGCTTTTGGTTTCACTTATTTTCTCTATTATTTTCCTATTCTCTGTTTCATAAATTTCTATTTCAATCTTTATTATTTTCTTCCTTCTGTTTGCTTTAGGTTTAATATACTCTTCTTTTTCCAGTGGAAGGCTAGTGTATTGAGATTTTTCTTCTCTCTTAAAATAGTCATTTATAGATAAAAATTTCCCTGTAAGCACCACTTTTACTCCATGCTTCATTTTGATATGTTGTGTCTTCATTTAAATTCATCTGAAAGCATTTTCTGATTTGTTTTTTGATTTATTCTTTAACCAACTGGATAACTGTGCTGTTTAATTTCCACATATTTGTGAGTGTCCCCAATTTCTTCCTGTAACTGATTTCTAATTTCATGCCATATGGTCAGAAAATATAATTTGTATTATTTCTATCCTTTTTAATTTATTGAGATTTGTTTCAAGGCCTAGTATATGGTCTCTCCTGGAGACTGTCCCATGTGCACTTAAGAATAATGTATATTCTATTGTTAGATGAAGTGTGCTATAAATGTCTGTTAGCTCTAGTTGGTTTACAGTGTTGTTCAAGTCTCCTAGTTACTTGTTGATCTTCTGTCTAGCAGTTCTATCCATTATTAAAAGAGGGACACTGAAGTCTCCAACTATTTGTTCAATTGTCTCTGTCACTTTTGCTTCATGTATTTTGGTGCTGTATTATGTAGATTTATAGAAACTGAAATGCCCATCAACTGATGAATGGATAAACAAAAAATGGTATAGCCATATAATGGAATAATATTAGGCCACAAAAAGGAAGGAAGCATAGATCTGATGCATACTACAACATGGATGAACCCTGAAAACATCACACTAAGTGAAAGAAGCCAGTCAAAAAAGGCCACATATTATATGATTCCATTTATATGAAATGTCCAAGAGAAGGAAATCTGAGAGAGACAGTGGTTTCGAGGGCTGGGGTTTTGGAGGTAGGGAGGTGATAGCTAAAGCATGCAGACTTCTCGGTTTTGTGTGTGTGTCTGCATCTGTGTGTGGTGATGAAAATGTTTTGTTGCTATAATCCTTTGTCTTCCAGAGTTCTGACAAAGTTAATTCTGACAGTTGTTGCTTGTTTATCCAATGCTTCTATGGAGACACCAGCATTTGGAGCTGTCCGCTCTGCCATTTGGCTGAAGTCACTTTGAAAATATTGAAAACCAGGATGAACTGTCAGGATAGCATCAATTGTTTCAAATAAAAATTGAATTTAGGGCCGGGCGCAGTGGCTCATGCCTGTAATCCTAGCTCTCTGGGAGGCCGAGGTGGGCGGATTGTTTGAGCTCAGCAGTTCGAAACCAGCCTGAGCAAGAGCGAGACCCCGTCTCTACTAAAATTAGAAAGAAATTAATTGGACAACTAAAAATATATAGAAAAAATTAGCTGGGCATGGTAGCGCATGTCTGTAGTCCCAGCTACTCGGGAGGCTGAGGCAGAAGGACTGCTTGAGCCCAGGAGTTTGAGGTTGCTGTGAGCTAGGCTGACACCACAGCACTCCAGCCCGGGCAACACAGTGAGATTCTGTCTCAAAAAAAAAAAAAAAAATTGAATTTAGAATAACTCACGCTGGCCGGGCGTGGTGGCTCACACCTGTAATCCTAGCATTCTGAGAGGCCGAGGCGGGAGGACTGCTTGAGTTCAGGAGTTTGAGACCAGCCTGAGCAAGAGCGAGATCCTATCTCTACTAAAAATAGAAAGAAATTGGCCAATCAACTAAAAATAGAGAAAATTAGCTGGGCACAGTGGCATGTGCCTGTAGTCCCAGCTACTCGGGAGGCTGAGGCAGGAGGATCACTTGAGCCCAGGAGTTTGAGGTTGCTGTGAGCTAGTTGATGCCACGGCACTCTAGCCCAGGCAAGAGAGTGAGACTCTATCTCTAAATAACTAACGAAATAAATAAATAAATAAATAAATAGAATAACTCATGCTATCCTGTATGTTGATACTCAAATTCTCAGATTATCAAGAACTCCACAATACCAGGCCGGGCGCGGTGGCTCACGCCTGTAATCCTAGCTCTCTGGGAGGCCGAGGTGGGCGGATCGTTCTGAGCTCGGGAGTTCGAGACCAGCCTGAGCAAGAGCGAGACCTCATCTCTACCAAAAATAGAAAGAAATTA
>CAUYSK010112613.1:0-105235 GCA_963575035.1 Avahi laniger
CAGTCAAGTTGAGAATCAAATCAAAGACTCAATACCTTTCACAATAGCAAAAAAAAAAATAAAATACCTAGGAATATATTTAACCAAGGAGGGGAAAGACCTCTACAGTGAGAAGTATGAAACACTGAGGAAGGAAATTGCAGAGGATGTAAACAAATGGAAAAGCATATCATGCTCATGGATTGGCAGAATCAACATTGTTATTAACAAAATGTCTATACTGCCCAAAGTGATTTACAGATTCAGTGCAATTCCCATTAAAATACCAATGTCATTTTTTGCAGATCTAGAAAAAATAATTCTATGCTTCATATGGAACCAGAGAAGATCCCGAATAGCCAATGCAACCTGAAGCAATAAGAACAAATAAGGAAGCATCACTTTACCAGACTTCAAGCTATACTACAAGGCTGTAGTAACCAACACAACATGGTATTGGCATAAGAACAGAAACATAGACCAATGGATGAGAACAGAGAACCCCGATATAAAACCATTCTCATATTGCCATCTGATCCTTGACAAGGCAAACAAAAATGTACACTGGGGAAAAGAATCCCTTGTTCAATAAATGGTGCTGGGAAAATTGGATAGCCACATGTAGAAGACTGAAACGGGATCTGCACCTCTCACCTCTCACAAAAATCAACTCATGAGGAATGAAACTATAAGCATTCTAGAAGAAGAGGCTGGAAAAACTCATATAGCTATCGGCCTAGGCAGAGAATTTATGAAGAAGACCCCAAAGGCAATCACAGCAACAACAAAAATAAATAAATGGGCTGATTAAAGTAACTGGCATTTGAAAATAGCGATACTCAAAGAACTTCCCTATCTAAGAGGGATAGTGAACATAAAGCTTTATTAGTGTAGGTAAGGATTTTTCTTAGTCTATGTGGAAAAAATTAGGCTGATATATGGAGATACCTGATTTCACTTTTTTAAAAAGGTGCATAAGGGAAGAATCCAAATCAATTTAAGGAGCTCTCTTTTCTAGAATCTCTGATGATGATTTTGTAAATTTTTTGGCTCTATTTTGTTACCTGCCTTAGATAGTATCTTTCCCATAAGAAATGGACCTAAAATCCTCTGATGGATGAAATTTTTTTAAATGCCAGCTCAGTCCTGTTTCTCTTTCCTGATCCCTAATCAATTCTCATCTTCCCTGTTGGGAGCTCAGCTTGTGTGGTTCTTCTACAACATTGAGAAACATGTCTTACCTTAAACCTCAGGGTGCCAATGACATCAGCCACGTTCTGTGTGATCAGCTGCACTTTTAACTGTGTGTAAAATATGTCCAGAATCAGCACTGATTTTAGCAGTTTAGGTTGCATCTGAGTTATTTATGTAAATTCAGCATTTGCGGTACATTCCCTTCTCACTCTCCCGTCCGCGCTCCCGTCCTCACCTCTCTCTGTGGTGTGCGGGAGTGGTAAAAGACTTACGGTGGTTTTGTAGAGCCCAGCAAAGCTGTGTGTGTGTTTTTAAACAAATAAACTTTTTTATGTATACACACATAGAAACTGTTGAGATATAATTGACATACCAGAAGTTCACCTGTTTATTTATTTTCAGTATTTTTCTTTTTTTAAAATTTTTTACTGTTAATTATGGGTACAAAATACCTGTCTGTATTTAATAGGGTACATGTGATGTTTTGGTACAGTCACACAGTGTGTGTTAATAAAATCAGGGTAATTGAGGTATCCATCACCCCAAGGATTAGTCATTTCTTTGTGTTAGGAATATTCCAGTTCCACTCTTTTAGTTATTTTAAAGTTTGCTCTAACTTATTGTGGATTATAGACACTTTGTTGTGCTATCAAATATTGTTCATTCTTTCTATTTAATGATATATCTGTTTGTTTAAAGTATACAATTTCATGGTTTTTAGTATATTTAGAGTTGTATGACTGTCATCATAACTTTATTCTAGAGAGTTCCTTAAGCCCCAAAGAAACCCAGACCCATTAGCGGTGGCTCCATGTTCCCCTCACTGCAGGCTCCTTTGCACCCAGCCCCTGGCAGCCACTAACGTCCTCCTTATCTCTGTGGATTTCTCTTTTTTGGACATTTCATACAAATGGAGTCATAAACATGTGGTCTTCTATGACTGTTTTCTCTTTCATATAGCATAGTTTTGTGAAATTCCTCCATGTTGTGCCTGTTGCAGTAGTACCAACTCATGCCTGTTTGTTGCCAGAGAACGTTCCCGTGTACCACGGTGGGTTTATGCCTTCACCAGCAGGTGGACATCGGGACTGGTTCCGTCTTTGGCTGTGACAGTTATGCTGCTGTGTACACGTGTGCACAGCGGTTCAAGTGGACGTCAGTTTTCATTTCTCTCGAGTTCCCAGGTTAAATGGTGACTCTGTGGGTAACTGTTAAAGGAGCTACCAGCTTGTTTCCCAAAGTGGCTGCACCGTACAAGACCTCTTAAATTGTGACTCACTCTGGGTATGTTACCACTCCTGAAATAATAACGGTCTTCCGCCAGGGCCAGCAGTTCCCAGCGCTGCTCGCAGACCCCCCTCTCGCAGGCCGAGGTGGAGCGGGCTCCCCGCAGGTCATCCTGGTGAGCCACACCCCGCAATCGCCAGCTGCTCCTTGTGAAGAAATAGCCTACCAGGTACGGGGGCTCACACTCATGAGCTCTAGTGTGGAGAGGGGCGTGGGAGAGGGCTGTGGGGGCCCCCTGAGCAGGCGTGTGCAATGACAGACGCGGGAGTTTACTCATTCCAGGATTCGTTTTTTAGGGGATGAGGCTTTAGACCACAGAATTAGATGGAGCAATAGGTGACGTGCAAATCTAGTTTTAAATCCATTACTGTCTTGTATTTGCCCACTGATCAGACCTCACACGGCCGTTTACTTGCGTTTAGTTATTTTCGCAGATTTTCTTGTAATGTCGTTGCTGATTCTGTTGTCTCATGACATTTTTTCACATGCACTTGGGTAGGTGTGTGTATAACACCTATTTGTCATTGGACTAGTCTTTTTTCTTAAAATGCATGTTTTTTGGGGCCAAAAGTTTTAGTAAATGATAGTCTAAATATAGAAAAGTCTAAAAACTCTTTCCTTAAAACTTTCTAGAGTCAGAATTAAAGCACAGATGATAAATAGTCTCTGAAGTTGAGAAGTATTAAACTTCATTCTTAAGCATTTTTAACGAGTGAATTTTCAGAATAATTACTTACTGGTTTTTCAGTAGGATAAGGACTTTCTCATAAGAAACTAGACACTGGGTTTCCCCCAGTTCAGCCTGAGTAACCAGGGCTCATCTAGCCGAATGTCAATGTGTGTAACTTGAACACACTTGTGTCTGGCCGCCACACTTGGGTTTGAGGATTCACCACAGGGTCTCACAGGACTCAGAAAAATCTGGTGTACTCGTGGTTCTGGTTTTTATACTCGTGGTTATAGTTTATACTCGTGGTTACAGTGGTAAGTACAGATTAGAACCAGCAAAAGAAAAGACACACGGGGTGGAGTGGGGAGAACCCCGGGCTCACCCATCCTGGTGTCGTCTCCCAGTGGAGTCACACGAATAGTGCTGGCTCTCCCAGGAACGCTGTGCAGCGGAGCCCTGGTGTCCGGTGTGGAGAACCTGTGAGGCTGGCTTTTGCTACACCATCTCCAGCCCCCAGGCCCCCAGGCCAAACTGATGCAGTGTGGCCCAGGCCCTAGGTGAAACAAAAACAGACTTTCACTGTGAATCGCATCATTAGCACAAACTATCTGGCATCACCCAAGGTCCTGGGGATTAAAATACACTCTTATCTGCCAGGATATTTCAGGGTTTTGTAGTTTATGTCCCAAGAGCTGGTCAGGGGTACTTTGGAGTGTGTGGGTTGAACATCCCGTGCCTGGTGAGTTTACTGTTCACTGCACACGTGAATTGCTAGACAGAAAAAGCATTGACTTCTTGATCATTATTTTTAAACTCTCTTTGTTATGATGCGTTTGTAATGAAACCTTATTAGTCTCATGTGTTTCAGAGAGATCCTAGTTCAATGCCAAGGCACACTTTACTTTATTCCTGTATTTTATGTGCTTTCTGTGTGCCGGGTACAGTTCTCAGCACCTTTGTATTACCTGATTTAACCTTCACCAACCTGACAGGTAGGTATGAGTTGTTCCGTGTCAGATGAGGAGATAGGCACAGAGTGGTTAAGTACTAGCCCAGAGTGGCCAGAACAGTAATGTTGGAGCTGGTCAGTTTGGCAGCACAGCTCACTCGATGACCACTATCGTGTTATCTAAATCTTGCTGTAGCTGGTACGTTTCGAGTAACCCAAGACAGCTGCGTGCATTCTGGTCTAATAACACTGGAGGTGTCCCTGGCTGAACTTAGCAAGGTGACAAAACTTGTGCAGCGGGGCTCAGCATATCCACGTGGGCATGTGCCTGTTATCAAGTGGTGGTCTGCTGAAGTCTGTGGAGAGTCACAGAATTCCTGACTCACTCTAGGTAACCGACATCTCCGGGAACCTGGCCCAGGGCGGCCAGCCCGAGAAGGAGGGCCGGGCACACCAGTGCTTGGAGTGTGAGCGAGCCTTCTCGTCGGCCGCGGTGCTCATGCACCACAGCAAGGAGGTTCACGGCAAGGAGCGCATCCACGGCTGCCACGTGTGCAGGAAGGCGTTCAAGCGCGCCACGCACCTCAAGGTAGGCCCTGGGGAGGCCTGCAGCACTGCAGCTGCTCGCTACGACTAGAGATGCAGATGCTAAAAGTTTTGCTAAAAGTCAGGGAATAGGAGACCTAACTGATACACTTCTCTGTGTTTTTCTTTTTTTTTTTTTTTTGAGACAGAATCTCACTGTGTTACCTGGGCTAGAGTGCCGTGGTATCATCTTAGCTCACAGCAACCTCAAACTCCTGGGCTCAAGCTATCCTCTTGCCTCAGCCTCCCGAGTAGCTGGGACTACAGGCATGCACCACCATGCCCGGCTAGTTTTTTCTGTATATTTTTAGTTGCCCAATTAATTTCTTTCTATTTTTAGTAGAGACGGAGTCTCGCTCTTGCTCAGGCTGGTTTCGAACTCCTGAGCTCAAACAATCCGTGCGCCCCGGCCTCCCAGAGAGCTAGGATTACAGACGTGAGCCACCGCGCCCGGCCACTTCTCTGTGTTTTTAAGGGAACAACCAGGGGATGTGAATGCATTTCGTGGGTGGTTTTAGTTGCAGTGGGTCTGTCATGTACCCTGAACAGATCAGAACCAAAGTTGCAGTCCCATAGACTCTCAACTCTAAGTAGCATCTCCATGACTGGGCAGGGAGGGGGTCAGACGGGAAGAACAAGGGTAGGTTTGGGTTTCAAAGGCAGAGCCCCTCTCTCCAGGGGTCAGGCGGGGCACATCCCCTCAGGTCACTGAGGAAGTGATGGGAGAGAGATACAGCATGCCCTGCTCAGCCGTCAGAGGCAGGCGGGTGCCCCTCTGGTCCCCACCCAGCCCTGCGCCCACTAGCCCAGGGCCGCCAGCCCCACGAGGAAACCATCATTGCTGTCCCCAGCCCAGAGGACAGGTGCTAAGCTCCTGTGTCCTGGGAGGCAGGCCCATGGGGCAGTCGCTGCCTCCTCTCTGCCCCAGCCTTCCCCGGAGTCCCAGCCCCCTGAGCAGCCTGTTTCTCCAGAGACCTCCCCTGCACTCCTGTCAGCGCAGCAAACAGTGGGTGCCTGCTGTGTGCAAAGGTGGTCCCAGAGACAGACGGCTCCACCCTCGAGAAGCTTGAATTTTTGTGATTTGTTTTTCCTTTGCCATTTTGAATCTCTAAGATTCTGTTTTGATCTTAAGTGCTTCTTCTTCTCCGTGTTGTCTCTGCCAGGAGCACATGCAGACGCACCAAGCCGGCCCCTCTCTGAGCTCTCAGAAGCCGAGGGTGTTCAAATGCGACACGTGTGAAAAGGCGTTCGCCAAGCCCAGCCAGCTGGAGCGCCACAGCCGCATCCACACAGGTAATGGGGGGTGACGCCTTCTGTTGTGTCACTCTGTGAAGTGGCCGTGCTTGATGAGAAAACAGGATTCCACACGTAAGGGTTCATGTGCGACATAATGCGTTACTTGTAAAGCAAGGTCCATGTGTTCCATTTCCCCCTGATATTTGATCTATTTATTATCTTAACTTTTTCAAGTAGAAGATTTTGCTATTTGCATCATGACCATGGGAAATAGGAGCTGTGAGCAAGGACTGCTGGGCTGTCCTGGAGAGTGGATGCCTGGACATGTTCCCTGCCCTCCTGGTGGAGCAGACAGACTGCCCGCCAGGCCCAGCTCCTAGCCTTTCTCTTCTGTCCTAAGACTTCCCGGCTCTGCTGGCTTTTCCTTTCACCAGCTAAATCTGCTTAAGCCCCTTGCCTTAGAGAAAAAAACGACAGAACAAGGAAGCACGCAACTCTCCCACCTCTCCACCCCTGGGCTGGTCTCTCTGTTGCCCCCACTCAGCCTCCGGCTGCCCCGTCCTTCTGGGCATCACCCCTGGCATCTGACAGTCACCAGGGGCCAGGGGTTCCCAGCTGCATCCGGGTGGCTCTCTGCTCCCTTCACGCCACCTGCTGTGGTGGCAGTGGGACACCTGGGTGGCTTCACTCCTGGTCTCCCTGTAGCTGCTCCAGCCCTGTGTTCAGGAGCCAGCAGACTGGAAGCCTGGGAGGCAGGTGTGAGCGTAGGGTCCCTCTCCTTCACCCCTCAGGATGCCCAGGTGTCCCCCTGTGCCCACAAGCCCTCACCGTCCACAGCTCGTCCCCGCTGCACCCTGCGTGGGTGCCTCAGGTTGGCAATCACCTGCTCCCTTGTGCCTCTGCTCTCAGCGCGCTCTCTCTCTGCCTGTGCGTCCTCCCAGCCGTTGTCTCGCGGCCACCTCATGACTCATCTTCAAGGGACAACCTGCACGTCTCTTCCCCAAGAGGCCTTTTAAAAGATATCTTGATAGGAAAACACTCAACTTGATAGCCTATGCTTTTAACTAGATTACCTTATGCCATTTTATATTCATTGGGGGGTGAGCATTTGGTCATGTTTTAATCTTTTTGGTGGAAACACTGGTTAAGTATCCTACATCCTTCTGTGTGAACTTAGAGTGCATTGAAGGGACTGAACCGTTTCTCGAACTCTCAGTCCTGACCGTGCAGACGTGCGAGACTCCGGTCCGTGGGCCTGGGCTCTGCAGCGGCTCCTGTTCAGTTGTCCACGTACCCGGGAAGCTTCTCAGTCCTTTTCTCTTGCGGTCAGTCGGCTCCCTGGGCTCAGGGCTTGGCCCTTTCCTGCAGCCTCTCGGGCTTTCTCGCAAGCCCTGCCTGACCTCCGAGGGCTTGGGGAACGAATTAACCAGTCATTTCGTGGTTGTGTTTTAAATCATACTCAGTTGGCTGAGATTTAAAAAGCAGGGAGGGGTGGCGCATGGTATTTGTTTCCTTCTGTTCCTTAACAAGTTGCCACAACCTTAGCAGCTGTACACGGCCTCCATTGGCCATCCCGTGCTGCTTCAGGCCAGAAGGCCAGATGGGCTTGGCCGTTCTCAGCTCTGGGGGGACTCTGCTTCCAGGCTTACCCACGGCGTCGGCAGCGTCCAGCTCCTGGGGGTGGTAGGATGGTTTCCAGCCGGAGAAGCAGCGGTTAAAGGGCTCTTGGATTAGGCTGAACCCACCTGGCTAATCTCCCTTCTCCCCCAAAGCAGCTGCGAGTAGCCGTGATTACTCATGGAACAAGACATGCCGTCAGGGTGGTCACAGTCCTGGGGATTAGGGCATGAAGCCTGGGCTGTTTTTAGGACCCTGCCTATCACAGGCATGCTAGGGCGAAACCTCATGTGTTGTGGACACTACATGGGAGGGAGCCAGACCGTCAGACCCTGCGTGGATAAAGAGCAGGTGCTTTCAGAGCACGCGGGGGCCATGTGCTTATGTGTGATCCAGGAGGCCTCCTGGGGAAGGGACCAGCCCGAGAGTAAGAGGCAGCCGAGCAGAGTGGGTAGAAAAGAACCTTCTAGGCACAACGGGGAGCCATGCCAAGCCTGGGGAGGAGCCCATGGGGAGGGAGGCGGGGACACAGGAGAGCTGGCGCCTAGTCTGCCCTGGGGCTCGTCCGGGCAGCTCACAGCGGACTCCAGACTCGGCAGGTCTTCCTTGCACTTGTGAGTTCCTGTGTCAGCTTGAAAGCAATTAAGTAGCACTTTAAAAATATTAAATAAATCATAGTTTTTATTAAGTGGATAGTATTCTCATGTCTTCAATGTCTTTCTGCTTTGTTGCCCAAAATGCATTGGCAACATTCTGTTTAAGCCACAGATGCTCAACTTTTATTTCTGGATGCTTCCATGGCTTTCAGTGTCTTTTGTTTAAAGTTTTGTGACTTGACATGGAGCGACTTCCCTGGAGTCCTGTCGAATGGCGATCCGAGTGATGGCACCAGGAAGAGCATCACCATGATCTTTTAAAAAATGGCATACTTTGTTCAGAGTTAATTTTTTCGTATGCGAGACATGGTCTTCTCAGAGTCACTGACTCGTGGCTCTTTCTGCGCAGGCGAGCGACCGTTCCACTGCACGCTTTGCGAGAAGGCCTTCAACCAGAAGAGTGCGCTGCAGGTGCACATGAAGAAGCACACGGGCGAGAGGCCCTACAAGTGTGACTACTGCGTCATGGGATTCACACAGAAGAGCAACATGAAGCTGCACATGAAACGGGCGCACAGCTACACGGGTGAGAAGCGCGCTTCGCCTGAGTGCGTGCGCTTGGATGGCTGGGACGTCCCAGGCCTCTTTGGTTCACACGGTGATTGTGCGTTGTGTAGTGCGTGGCATAACCTCGGTTTTACGGGCTGAAAGCCTGTGCTTTGCTACTTTAATACTGGTGTACACAGTCTTCGGGGTTGTCTATGGGCTGCCGCCTCTTTCCCAGCCACACTTGGAATTTGATTAAATTAAATTTCTGGCTGCAGTGAGCAGTCAGCAGCCGGAGCGGCAGTGCTGTCTGTCTGAACGGCGTTTCTCGAAGCCCCCAGCCCCACAAGTGTGCAGTTTAAGGGTGTTTCAGTGCTTGGGGCACCAAGTGCTGGAGTCAGGGTCGGCCTGACATTCGCACAGAAGCGGCAGAGCCTGGCCCAGCGCTCCTGCCGCGTCCTGTTGACGCTGCGCAAACTGCAGATGGGCCTCGGTTTCTCTTTGTTGATTCACCAATGTCGGTGCCCTCAGAGTAGGGTATCAGGGTGTGAGCCACTGCCTGTCTCTTTTGTCTCTTGATTCTCCTCTTTGTTTGCTGCGCGGAATCTGGCAATTCCGTCCGTCTCTGTCTGAGGAAGGAATGATAACAGATTACCTAGACCAGGCTGAGCAGCTGTGCACGGGAGTTAGAGATATAGAATCCTAGCAGAGCCCTCGGGGTGCTCCGTAAGTGACCTTGGACAGACGTCGTGCACTGAGTGGTGTGGCTTCTGGGTGTGTTGGGAACTCAAGGGGTACAGCTTCCTATTGTGGGGAGTTTTTGAGGAAGGAAAAAAGGATAATTTTTCTCTTTAACATCTGCACTCTAGTGCCTCTTGCTTTACTTTCTGCTAGAGAAATTATGCATGTGAACATTAGTGGTTAGCGGTTCATCACCGAGGCTGTGTGGTGTAACCTTGATGGCCGTGGGTGTCCAGTGCAGGTTCTCTCGTGTGTTCGAACTCACGTGACAGTGACTGCTGCTGACAGATGGTTCAACCTGTGGCTCAAGTATTCCTTTTTCTTTGGCACGGAAACCAGATCAGTTCAGAAATTGCTTATCTCTGTTCACCCAGAAGACTTTATTTAGTTATTTATTTATTATTTTTTTAATTGTCTCTCTCAGTTTATTGTATTCTAAATTGTAAATTACTTTTAGCTCATGTGAAGTTATTCTGTGGGGATTTATAAAAAGTCACTATTTTCCTCACCTTAATATTCTGCCTGTCCCTTTCTATTAATTCTACCAATTGTATTTCATTTGTTATAGCTAAGATATATTATAATGTGTCCATCGTTGTATGTAATTTACATATCATTGGACACACAAATTCCATTTATATAACACAGACACCCCTCCATGTGGTGGTCAGGTGCAGATTCAAGCAGTTGGAATATTTTTGGCAATAATTGCATGGTGCTTTAATGTTTGCTAAGCAGTACCACGTAAGTAATTTCATTGAATTTTCCCAGCAAACCTGTTAGTCAGAATAGGTATAAATAGTGCCCTTTAAACAAAGAATTAGAGACTGCTGGAAATTGGCACAGTGCTTAGCTCAAGAAGTCTTCGTTTATTGAATGTGAATCATTTTGTGCTACCGAAGGTCTGAGGCTGTGTTTTCCCTGCCACATGACAGGAGCTTTGCAGGAGTCCGCCGGCCACCCGGAGCAGGACGGCGAGGAGCTGAGCCGCACCCTGCACCTGGAGGAGGTCGTGCAGGAGGCCGCCGGCGAGTGGCAGACCCTCACCAGCGTGTTCTGACGCGAGCCGAGAGGACGCCTGGAACAGCGTGTCTGAAGTTACAGTTCGTGAAGAACGAAGCACTTGGAACTGCTGTTTTATAGCTTCAAGTGTTAAAAATGTTACCACAATAGTTTTGTAGCTATAGAATTATCTAAAGAATCATTGTCTTTCAGAGACTTATAGGAAAAAAACTGGGAAAAATGTAAACGCGTTGTTCTCATTTGTCTACAAATCACTGAACTCAGGTACTACAATAGGCAGTTTCATCTTCTCCTCCACGGCCAGTGTATCTAGTTAACAGACATTAACTGGATCTGACTATCATTGTAGTGTGATTTCTTTGTATTAGCAAAGACAGACGTTAACACGGAAAAATACGTAAGATTTTTCTTCATGCTTTCTGTTATAAGAAGCATAGCTTACAAACAAACATAAGAGGTGCGTGAAGTTCAGAAAAAAATGTTACACAGGGAAGTGTTTTCCACGTTTTTCTCTGTGTATTTTGAAAATTAGTGGAATTCGACTCTTTTTAGTCACCATAAGTTAATACAACTAATATTTTGAGAGATGGCTGGACCAGTTCTCTCTTCTTTACAAATATCTAATCATTAGTTCCAAGAATGCAGTATCTGGGGGCGTCAACATAGGGAATCGTGTAAACCTGACTCACACATAAGGATTACACTGTCCTCACAGGATGGTGACAACTTACTGCGTGAATCTGTGTTCAGGTCCATGGGTTAGATTGTTGCAGAAGCACAAGCCATACATTGCAAATAGGAAATAACAGAATTGTCTCCTAGGAACAAGTAACTGTGGCCCTCTCCACCTCAGTAAGTAAGAAGCATATTTGTAGTTTAAGAGTTCATAACCCCATGATTTTCTCTTCATGCACAAACAGATGTATTTTTTTATTTCAGGGAATTCTATAATATCATCTATGGTGCCACAGTAAATATGTCCCAAACCAAATCTCACCCGTGCTGGGGCAGAGTGCGTGCACATCGTTCCTACAGCATTCCAAAGACGGAAGGTTCTTTACTTCATGTTAATGTTTCCTTTGAAATTATTTATATGTTCTATATAGAAATACATATGTACATAAACAGATATATGGGCCTCTGTGTGGCTGAACAGTATATTTTGTAAATATAAGCACTAGTCCCAGTTGCAGAAAGAGCATCCAAGTTTCACCTCCCTGCGAGCACTTCAGATCAGTATTGTATTCATTTTATTGATAAATGGATATCTTTTTCATTGTAATGTAAAGCTGGGTTTTATTTTTTTCTCCTGAAAAATAATTGCCTTTATTTTCTCTCATTGCCTCCTTTGCTTCAGAAGAGAGTAGTTTTATTATAAATATTGTATGGACTTTGTATATTAAGAGAAAAGCTCATTTCAGATTCCTAAAGAAACAGACATTTCACCGTTATTTTGAAAGGGCATCTTTTGATTTTTTTTTGTTTTTGTTCACTTTTGGCATATGTATATAAATAATATCGATGGTGATATGAAAATTTTGTTATGTGAAAATATTTAAGTCAGAAAACTGTTAAATAATATTACTTTTTTTTCCAAACTGCTTTGTGTATTGTATATTTTTTTAAGAAAGAAAAAGCCTTATTTGACTTATTCTTGTGATACTGGACTTATTATAAATCCTGAGGTTTCCTTGAATGTCAGTGTGTATACCTGGCTGTAGTCAGTATATTCAGAATAATTGTAATTGTGCTGGAGTTTTAAAGTTTCTGCTTTTAATGCACTTTTTCTTTTATAATTTTGTATTAAAATATTTTAGAAATGTTGATTAATTTTGGTGAACAAATATCCCCAAAGTTGAAATTGTTGAAATTTTAAATTTTTGTTCTTGCTGGGTTATTTATTTTACTTTTAGCATTAAATGTCATCTCAGGACATCTTTAAAAGAGGGTTGTTTAATTCCTAATTGTATAGAAAGCATAGTTTAGTGAACTGTGTTGGTTAACTGCCTATTTAAGGCCTTAACAGGTGAATCTAAAGCCTACTTTTATTTTGGTTAAAGAAAAAAAAAATCTATTAATAATTCCATTTTGTGTCTTCTCTCAGTTTCTTAGCAGGCAAACACAGGACATTTATGTATTATTTTTATTTACTCCCTAATTATAAAAGCTGCTTCTTTGCAAAAACATTCCATGAAAATATAAGGTTTTAAAAGGACATAATTTCACTTGAATGTTTGTGGGATACAGGTTGATCTTTATATTGTACTGGTTGGTTAAAAATTTTTCTTAGAAAAGAGATTTCTAGCCTCATCTATAACCAGGGTTTTGAGGATAGAGAACTGTATTTTTAGAACTATCTCATCATAGCATATCTGCTTTGGAATAACAATAAAAAAAAAATGAAGTTAGGAAATGTGATTAATTTTTTTCTTTCAAAATGTTCAAGATAAAATAGTATGGCACATGAATTAATTTCAAGTTCAGATATTTTTAACAGAAAAGAAATTCAATGATAATTTTCATTGACCTCCGCGAAGTCCAGACAATGAAAGTTTGCCCTTGCGATGTCTATAGGACGGGCCTCCGACTTCAGAGATCAGGGTGCAGCCCAGCGACGGCAGGTCCTGTGCCGTGTGGGTGCCGTCCCCGTTGTCGTCTGCTTTCAGCAGCTGCCCTAGTCAACAGTAGGCTACACATGGAAGGAACCTTTTGAACGTTAATAACTGTCTTTAAGCCACTTTCATCCTAAAGTAACTGCTAAGCACTTAAATAAGCTCAGAGGATGAAGTCCCCTTCCAAAGATACAACACGTAAAACTGGGTTGTAGATTTGGGGGTGCAGAGTAATGTAGCCTGTGTAGAATCTGGCCAGCTAGACACTGCGTAAGTGGTCCTGTTTTCATAGAATGGCGACAGGTTAAAAACACGTTTCCAAAAATGTAATCTCAGATCCTCCCCTCTCCCCCAATGAGCTCTACTCTTGCCCTTTTAAATACCTGGAGTGTTTGACGAGTATCTGAGTGGAGGAAACCCCGAGACGGGTGACCGGCTGGCCTGCTGCCGGTCAGCGAGGAGCTCGTCAGAGGCTGCCTTCGCTATCCCCAGATGTCGTGCTGGTGGACGGTGGGGACCCTGTGCTAAGGAGTCATTTCCGTTGTATTCAGCATTTCACTAGGACGTGTTTCTCTGGTGTAATATTTTGTACCCCCTCATTGTCATTTTTTAGGAAGTTTGGTTTTTGAAATCATAGCTAGTGCTCTATGGCTTCTTTTGAATTCTCCTGCAGCGTTTATGTTCAAGAGATGCATGTGTTAGTACAGGTACAAGATTTTAAGTAGAAGTAGATTTCTGTTCATACGGATTTTCCTCTTTTTTAGAGGATAGGTGTAACTTGTTAAGATACACATTTCAACATTAAGTGACCATCACACAGATTTATGTAAGTAACTTTTTAAAAGAAATATATAAAATACATAGAACTGCTTTCTAGTTACTGTTTTTAAGGATCTCATGCCTGCTTCTTACATGATTTTTCTTTCCCTGAAGCCTATTTCAAAATCAATACCGTGCCCTCCCCCCGCCAGAAAAAGTTAATCCAAGGGTCGGTCATTGCTAAATTATCCTTTTTCTAAAACCTGTTGCATAGTAAGTGAGGCGGAGATGAGATTATACAACTGCTTCTTCTGAATCTGGAGTTCTCCGATCCGTATTCAAGTACGGTAGGTGCTTTGGATTTTTTGGAAAAAAATTTCCAGAGCAACTACATACACAACCCAGTTTAATGTCACGTGTGTTATCTGGGGCCTCTGCATCTATCTTTATTCTAATGAAAATATCACATGCCGAAGGCTACTGTGCAGGAACCTTCGCTGTTGAAAAAGTGGAAGCAATGAAATATTTTGTAACGGTGGATGCCCCACGCATCCCTAGCGAAGCCCTTTGCTTTGCCCTGGCAGGCCTTCTAAGCCCCACGTCCTACGTGGTCATTGTTTACCCTCTGAATATGTGTCCCTTCCTCAGACACACATGTTCCCAGAAGGGCAACACGTTCTGTTTCACACTCGCCCAACGCAGAGGCATCGCGGTAGTTTTTTACGTGGATGACTGATAAATAACTTGCTAAAAAATAAAGGTTAGCGTAAAATGGCAGGAGCAATAGGCAGCCATCATATGAGATTTGGTATTTAATTTTTCTATGTGTAACACTTTACAGCATGAAGACTTTTGTATTAAATCAAGATTTGTATTATATTTGACAAATTCTAAAGTGACATAGTGATTCTTTCTTGACTCACCAGTAAAGAAAATTTTTAAAGTTAATTTTTTTTTTTATTTACAGAAGAGTTCTCTTTTTATCTTTGAAATTGTTTCATGGTCTATTTATACATTGGATGCTATTTATTTAATCCAGTTTTGTATTAGAAATGAATAGTTATGCCAAAAGCCACTGTGCTGGCTTTAAAAATAATAAAGATAGTTTTCGTATTTTAAAACTCCTGTATATTTACTTATTTGGGTTTCCGGTGAGTTATAACTGTTTAAAGAAGACGTTTTCTCTAGGTAACATGTTCAGTGCGGGTTAACGCAACACCGTGTCGAGTTTGCAATAAATTCAAGCCCATGGGATCAACATGGTGTGAGGATGCCGTGTTTCCTCCTGGAGGATGTTCTCCGCCTGCTCTCTCGTTAGAAAGGTACTTGTCTGTGTATGAGGTACGTTGGGGCTTGGGCTTTTCCAGAAATACCAAGGGAGTTGGTTTATATCATCAAATTCTTTTAAAATACGTATTACGTTTCCAAACTGTTACAAGTTTGTAGTTTATAGAATCATTACCCTGTTGAAATAACAAATTAAATATATCTTTTTTCCTTAGGTCACCTGATTCCTAGCACAGGGTAGGGACTCCACGCATTTTTGAACTGAAATAGCCTAAAGTGATTTTAACTTCCTGGACGTGGCTCAGATGGAATGGTAAGGAGTTATTTTACCGTTCTTGTTGCTTGTTTTGTTCGCGGGAGGCATATTCCTGTAATGGTTTTTGAAATACAGTGAGTAGCCAAAGGGTAGTTTTTTTTAAAAAAACTATCAGATTATAGAAAATCTGTTCCCACTACAGTGGATTCTCTCAACTATTTAAAATGCTTTTCCTGGTGAGTTTTCCCGAATGCTTGATTCTGTTGTAACTCGGAGAGCGTTCTCAGGGAGAGCCAAGTACAGGCACGCGTGTACGAATGTGACGTGCGTGGCAAAGCTGGGAGGAAGGTGACATGGGACTGCCACTCCCACTCCTGACACAGACAGCTACTTGTCTTTCAGTCAGTCAAATTCTCTGGGCCTGTCTCCTGGTCTAGAAAATTAGTTGATTAAACTGGCTCCTTCCCAGCTCTACCTTCTACTGCTTAGTCCCAATTAATGGGCTACGAGAGTCGGGAGACAGCTCTGCGTGGGGTCTGGAATCTCTGCGACACCACGCCCTGTGACTCCCGCTGGTCTTGTCAAGGCTGTCCGTGCGTAGCACGGCCTGCGAGGACAGGGACGGCCTCTGCCCGCAGCGGAGGGATGCCTGTTTACGGGTCCTAATCAGGATGATGCCTCAGTCTGAGGCCAAGGTCAGGCAGGCGCACTGTCTATCAGCAAAGGTTCTGGCTCCCTGAGCTACGACGCGACCCTCCGGGTGTGCAGTGTTCCCTGCGCACGTTGTGTCACCCTTTGGGAGCAAGGGCTGAAGTGTCCATGTATGTGCCAGTACTCTGGCTACTCCTAGGACCGTGGGCAATAAATCCCTTTGTCTCTGGCCCGTGTCTGCCTGCAGCGTCTGGGAAACCGCAGGCTTTCTTGGGAGGAAAGTGTGGTAGACTCCTAAGAAAGATGCTTCACGGTTGTTGGCAGGACGTGGTCAGTTCACTCTGGAGGCCTGGAGATAGCCCTGACTCAGCTTGTGAACGGATTTTTTTTTTTTTTTATCAACATTACTGATTATTCCACACCATCCATGGTGCTGTTCCTGTCTTGGAGGGGCTGTTACCGTTACCTGGGACCTTTAAGGTATTACGTGTTTTCTGTCCCTAAGGAAAGCTGGTAAATGTGGCATGTGCACCCAACGGTACCGCGTAAGACGCTCCTTTCTACCAACTAACAGATGTCCCCCCATCAGGAGAGATGGTTTTATGCTACTATTATAATAATCAGAACATAGGAATCATCGGTTATTCTGGTAACCAAGCTCTGTAAGAAAGAAATTCTTGTATTTAACACAAGACAGGTGACTTTGATGTCATCTCAGCCGGTTTTTTGGTAGTCCTGGGTGAAGACGGAAAACCACCGGCCAGCTGCCGAAAGATACTCTTCACCATGTGACTAGGTTCTCTTTCCATCATCTTTGTCAAATTTCATAATCCAAAGTCTTTATCCTTTTCACGTAACCTTTATTTTTGAAGCAGTTTTAAACTTACAGAAAGGCTGCAAGCAGAGTACAAATAACTCTCCACATCCTTATCACCCCAGACCCCACTCAGGTCTTGCCCCCCGTCTGCCTATCAGTGTCTTCACGCAACGCCCCGCCCAGGGCCTGCACGCGCCGGCCCGCGCTTCTCAGCCCGGACAGGCGGCGGTGGCTGTGCAGATGTGTGCGAGATGGCGCCGAGCGTGGTCGTGGTGGTTTTCTGTTCTGCTCAGCTCAGTGACCCTCTGGGCCCCTCGAGGCCCCGCCAGGCCCCTTCAGGCCGAGCCAACGCGGTGAGGGGTGCAGAGCGCTCAGTAGGTCTGGCTCTTGGATCTAGCCTGGGAAATCAATTCGCAGTCAGCTTCAGGACAATTGTGCAGACCTCCCTAGATAAGTGTTCAGCAAGACATAGCTCCTGTTCTGCTTTCCGTACTTAAAAATATTTACCCAAGTATTGTAATAGCACGGAAGTGCTAGCCTACTCTAGGATGTGACCTCGGTGTACCATTTAATGCCTTTTTTATGCATGTGAGATTAAAATAGATATGCCAACTAAAAGAATACAATTTTGAAAATGTAATTATATTTGTGTGATTTTTCCAAATTCTTCAGCTGGAAGGAGCTGAGCAAGCAAGTGGCGCGAGGCGCCCCAGGAGAGCTGGGCAACTACCCCTAACCTTAACCCTAACTGTACCCCTAACCCTGACCCTGACCCTGACCCTGCCTCCAGTGTCCAGCGTCCCCAAGTCCCTGCGCTCAGGTCCCTGCGCAGGAGTCTGGCGCTTTGCCACCCTGAGAAATGGCTCTCGTTGTCCTGCGCTCACACCACGTGCGTTCCCTCCCCAGAGCTCGCAAGGCGGACGCTTCCCACGGCCACCACGAGACATGCACAGGAACTAGTGGTTCTATTATAAGCAAGACAAAACCAAAATGGATTCTACTTTATCTTTTCAAAAAGGAATTCTTGAAACCAAAGGCAGCCATAAGCACAAAACCAGGTCACATTGTGCACAACTGTCGGAGGGAACGTGGAGTCACTGCTCTAGGATTCCTGGGTTCACACCAGCAAAGCTACCGACGCAATTAGACTCTAGAAGCTCGTCTTCCGATAAATGGAGAAATCTCTTCCTTGTGCGTTAGAGGATCGGTGCCCTGACGACCACCTCGTTCCACTTCCCTTTATCGATGCATCAACCACGGGGGGACAAGGCCCCTCCAACAGGCACTGCCAGGCGGCCCGCTGCCTCCCGACCCAGACGCACGCACAGCTCTTGAGACGTGGTCATCGCCTTACGTGAGCCCGTATTCCACACACAGCACAGAGTAAGACACCGTGCAAATACCATTAAACATTTATTATTTTATTTCAATACCCAAGAACAGGGCGTACTGTCGACGCGCAGGAGACCTCGCGGCCAGCGACCCGCTCAAAGATGCAGAATGCTTACGGTGGACAGTGTGGACGTTTCGTTTCTGGAATTTTGTTCCTTTTTTTTCTTACCCTCTCATCATTGAGGCTATATATTAATAGACGTTATATTAAACCCACACTAAGCATTCAGAGTTAGCACGGGATTAAAGGGATGCGTCTTGGCGTTACGGCGACTATCCTCGTCTGGTTCTACGGGAGGACGATGCCAGTGTGGGGCTCTTGGGGAGGGCCACGAAAGACACGCTCAAATCAAAAGGGAGTCAGTACGTTAGGAGGGCGGAGCGGGAGGGGACGTCAGCCGAGGTTAGCCGAGCGCGGTCGGAGGAGCTCTCCCTATCCAGGGGACCGGCCGCGGCCCGGGTGTCTGGGTCAGTGACTCAGGAATGGCCACTCCCCAGCCTACTCGCTAGGGTGGGGTCGTGCTGGGAGGTGAGGAAGTGAGAGGTTATCTTCTCCTGAGGGTTAGTGTTTGCCAGTGTGCACTGCCATGCAAGCGTACCCTGGCCACACGCAGCGTCGAAAAGTGACCAGTGTAACACTGCGAGGCCACCAGAGAACTACGGTTCTGCTCTGAGACGCACTAGTCTGCCTGGACTCCCCGGCTGTGGGTGCTGGTTTGGAAACGAGGTCATTCATGGAGGCTGCTCTGGCGCCACCGTGCGGGGCCACAGTGACAACCCACAGCCACATGTGGGACATCTCCGTCACCCAGTTTCCAAGCAGGCCCCGTTTCCTGCATGAGGCCAGTGCTCAGCCCGCACTCGCCACCTGCCCTCTCTCTGCCACGCACGAATTCAGCTAAGTGGGGTGGTGGGCAGCCGCGGCCTGGGGGCGCGCCCCGCTCTCTGTGCTGCCCACGTTGGACTCTTAACAGCCGCCCGGGCCCGAGTTTCACATACCAAAAGCTCCCATGGGTAGTAAGCCACTCCTTGACTGTCTAATCCTGTTAGGAGAAATAAATACACTTTAGGAGGTGAGAGAAGGGTAGGAAAAGAAAACCAAAGAAGCTTGGATCACAACAGTCCTCCCGCCCGTCTTGTTCTCTGTCCCTACAGCGGTGTGCGTCGATGGCAGTGCCCAGTGGAAGCTTGAGGTGCCGCAGTCACGGCGAAAAGGAAGTCCAAGGATGGAGGGGGAACCTGGGGGGACGTCGGTGCACGCGGACCTGCGGGGAGCCGTGTGCTTGTGGGGCATGTGTCGGGGAGTGAGCACTCCCGGGAAATGTAATCCTCAAACGTGAAGTGACAGTTTTAATCATTTTCTGTTTTCTTTTTCTCCATTTAACTTTTGGCCAGAAATTGCTAGTAGGATGCCGCGTGCCTGACCCTGCCGCGTGCTCAACTCAACAGGCATTAGGGGTGTCGTCTGCTCTAACTAGCTAGTCCATGCGAGGGTAGTAACGTCGTAAGGCGGTTATGTCGAGAAGCAGAGGGCAGGGTCCGGAACAAGGTGGGCTCAGCGTCTGGCCATGGGAGAGCCAGAGCGACTTCCTCCCTGCAGAAAGGAAGACACGGAAGTTAGGCAGGAGTGTGAGCACTGCGTCCCCAGCCCAGGGTCCCCCGCCTGTGTCACCAGGTCACACACTGGTCCATTCCATCCCCCGCGCCCCCCAGCCAGCACTGAGTTGTCAGTGCCCAGGGATAAATTCACGTGAACCCAATTCTCGGGACACGGACAGTGGTGCCTGGAGTGACAGGGCTTTTCTGCTCAATGTCTGTATTGTTTTGCTTTGAATGGTCACTGTCTTTCTTCAGCTAGAGATGCCAGGGTCACCGAGGGACACTGTCTGTAAACAACAACAGGGACAACTTTGTCTTGGGAGAGAACCTAGTGCTGACAACCAAGTGCTACGGGCAACGGGCAAAAGCCAAACACCACCAACGGCTGTGCCTGGGGACATTCGTATTTGCCATCTCAGTGGCCATGCCAAAACAAATCAATTACACAGAGTGGTCTGTCTGCAAACTTTGACTTAAAGGGGCCTTAATACCATGAATTAACATGTTTTCTGGACAAATACAACTTGACTTTTTTAAAGAAAGAGTTGACGCCGGTGCAGATGGAGCCCAGGTGTGCGGTGACCCGCCGTGCAGAGGCAGCCTTCGGGGGTGCCGGCCCTGAGAAGATCCAACAGTTTGTCACTCGGGAGGTCATCCATGCTGACAAAGGGGACCACGTGTTTGGGTTTTTGCATTCAAATTTCAGTCTCTTTCTCCGTGGGTTTCCTTCTTTTATGATAGCTTGTGGATGAAAAATTGATCTCTCAAAGATTTCCTTTTGACTGGAGCCCCCAGCAAGCACGGAATTTAAGAAATACGCTGTCTATACCACCCGGCATGTTGGCACCCAGCCGACGCTGCCCTGGTCTGATTCTGCACTTGCCACGTTGCCCAGTGACATGAATGACCACGGCCCTGACGCCAGGACGCTTACAGATGACACAGTTACCACATCAAGGGGACAGCTGTGATTTCTCGGGGTTTTGCTTTTTCCAACTACTATACTCCCTTAATCCCTGGAAAGAGGGTGGGTTTTTTTAGTTTATCTATTGTAACTGCTCCTTGTGAACTCATTCAGCCATAGGGTCTGAACCCATCCTAGCCCAGTTCTGAACTTTTCATGTAGTAGGATTTATTTACAGGCATGTGAACTGAAATGTCTTTTAATTTGAGAAATTGAAGCTTTTTCTTGAACTGCATAGACAGTTAAACATTTTAAGAGCTGTTCGCAAAAAGTTTCAGGGAAAATGCCTGGGTCTGTCCCCACTGCATGTCCCTGCCACTGGACAGGGCACCCCCGCACCTGTGGCTTGATAGTTACGTGACTGAATCCGCGAGTGTTTGTGTTACAGACTGAATCATTCCCCATAAATCGTAACACCTTGATGTTCCGATAAACCAATGAGAAAACTGACTCAACTAGGTCAGAGATCTCACAGCAGTGACGAGCTGGACTGAGGAGTCAGCTGTACCTGAAGGCGCCGGCTGGGCTGTGGCCGGGTCCTGGCCAGGGGCCCTGGTCTCAGAGCCGTGGGGGTGACCAGCTCGCGGGGGCATGGGGCCTGCCCTCAGCGACGGATCCCACCAGGGCGACGCAACCGAGCCGCCTGCTGCAGAAGCCTTCCCGGCCGAACTCTGCAGCCTCGCGCAGGCGCGACACTGTGCCGGGACAGGATGAGCGAGTGCGATCCCTCCGTGCCGCCAGTGACCGGGAACACCCACAACACGAAGTCCCCAAAATGTGGTGACCGCTGGCCCGAGGACACAGGTGAGAATGCTACCGCGTGGATGAAGATTCTGAGAACATCTTCTGTGCCCCTGGACACCAGCCTGGGACACAGGAGCCCAAGGCACAGGTGCCGCCGTCTGGGAGCCCTGCGTGCACTCAGATGCGCCCGCGGCCGTCCTGTCTGTGCAGAGCGTTCCCGGGAGCGCTAGTCTGCCGGGCTGTGGGCGGCCGGGCCTTCCGCCCTCCTGCCGTAGCAGGTGCCTCTGTGACACGCTCTTCCATTTCTCAGCAGCTGTCGTCCTCTTGCATTTCTGTAGGTTGGAAAGGAGGTTGCCTGTGGGGCTCCGTGCGGACGTTGACTGTGGCCGTTGTTTAACTTCAGCCGTGTGACACTAAGCAAGGAAACAGTGTGGGCTGTCACTCCAATAAAAACTGAGTGGGAACATCCATCCAGACGACCTTCGTTCCCTGACCTTCTACCGCCAGGCACACCTGTGGCAGATCCGTGTGCCCAGGAGGCCTTGTTTGGAAATTGCTGTGGCTTCGCGGGTCGCGAAGTGGTCTGGGGACAAACAGAAGCCAAGCAAGGACTCCTCTTCACTCTGAGGGTTGCTCTGGAGCTGAAATACGCTCTACAGTGGGCAGAAGTGGAGCCACTCCAACTGTCGGCTGCCACCCAGACTCGCTGGGCAGACCCGCAGGGGCGTGGAAGGGGAGCGTGGCAGGGAGGCCGCGATGTCAGGCCTGGCCACGGCTCCATCTCCCAGCGCCTGCTGGGGCCGCGGCTGCCTGGCCCAGGTGTGAAGTCTCCTGGGTGTCCTGGGGGCAGAGTCCAGGCCCCACAGGTGTGCTGGCTCCAGATGCCTTGGCCTCTGGGGGGTGGCATTTGGTGGCACCTGGTGGCCTGCGTTGAAGGTAGATTATAGGGAGAGCCTGGGCTGGGGTCCAAATGCAGGCTTGGACTGCGGCCTTCGTCTGCCTTCTCCGCTAGAGAGACCCAACCTCCGGTCCCCTGGGGAGGAGCCCTGCGTGCCTGGTCTTCTCCGGGAGAAAACGCCAGCGCCGTGGGGGCGCCAGACACCCTTTGTCTTCGCTGCTCTATTGGGCTCGAGCCTCAAGTGTCACGCTTACTTAGAGCAGCACTCTGAGACTTAAGGGTTCCAGAGCGAAGGTCACACTGTCAGCAACGGGGCCCCAGCCGCCCTGTGCCGGCCACGCTGCAGTGGTCACACCTTTTTCTTTCATGCGATTCTGCAAGTGAAGTCGGTTCATTGTCCCCATTTTATACGTGAGGGTCTCAGAGAGCCGGGGGCCACAGCCACATGTCTAAAAGTCGTGGCCCGACATTTGCCCCTAGGGCCGTGTGGCTCCAGGTCCCATCAGCTGACGGGACACTACCTTCCCGAGGTTCCTGGCAGCCTCTGACACGGCACCAACGACTTTCCTGCCCCCATGTCTGCTAGGCTCCTGTCAGTTCCTGGGGGCTCCTGCCCTCCGTGGCACAGCGGTGGCCCCACATCCAGCTGTGCTGGGCACAGGCATCAAGCCAGCTATCCCCCAACCCCAGCCCAAGGAAGCCCTCCAGAAACGCTTGGAATGAACCAACATGGCCACCATTTCTAAACTACCGCTTGCTCCGAATTAAGCTCAGAAAATACCAGCGTGGAAGGGCAGACCCGCGCCAGCCTGCCCAGGGCCCTCTGCTCTCGCTTGGGGACCCTTAGGCTCAGCTCGGGTATTCTGGAGTGAACTTTTCTTTCCGCCCCCGCATCTATCCTGGGGGGCATGGTTTAGCCTGCAGACCCCCAGTGTGGGCACAGCCTGAACACAGCCCACAGGTCCCAGCGCTGCCCACGGCAGGGAAGGCACGTTACCAGTTTAAAGATCTTGGACAGTGTGCCCTGGGCGTCGCCCTTGAATCCTTTGTGAGTTGATTTATAGTCGGACGCTCTGCCGCCGTAGCCAAATCCTGGCCTCTGCCCTTCGGCCCCCTGCAAGAAAGACCACAGGGACCTCAGCACCCAGCTGCAGTGGCACCCCTCGCGCCGCCACCAGGACCGTGGGAAAGGGCCCCGCCACAAAGTGGTCTCAGTGCGTCTTCGGGAAGAACAGGACGGGAGGGAGAGGCCTCTTGTCCCCAAGTCTATGGGGTGTCGGCCCCCAGGAGAGGAGGGCTCTGGCCTGGGCTGAGGCTTTGCTGTGTGGCATGTGGCCCAGATGCACTCGTTTTGAGGATTTGACTCAGGTACGGAACAGCCACTTACCTTTGCCACGCTGTGGGTGTGCAAGAGAAGATTAGCAAACGTCACGCACTCCGGGTAAGGAAGCCGTGTCTACGCGAGTGGAGGGAGGGGCCCGGAGGGGCCCTCCCCGGTGGGCACCCGGGGCCTGGGCCAGAGGGGGGCAGTGCCCTGACCTGGGGCTCCCTCCGACTGCTCTACTACTAGAGATCGAGCTGGAGGACCAAGGGTCTGGGGACTCAGTGACATTCTGAGCCTCCTTCCTTTTCTACAGTGTGAAGACAAAGTTCCTAATTCTCTGGGGTGACCAGGAACCAGCTTCCCAGGCCAGAGCTTGACCTGGGACAAGGTGCTCATGAGAGGCCCGGGCTGCTGAGCAGGACGGAGGCCGGAAGCCAGGCCCTGTACAAGGGGCCGCCTCCGCCCCTGGTTCCTGGCCGTGTGACCTGGGGCAGGTTCAGAACCTCTCTGAGCGCAGTTTCCTCATCTGTAAAATGGGCATAAGAACAGCCCCTTCCTCACGGGGAGAACAGAGGTGCGGCTGATGCGCCGGGCTGCCTGCGTGTGGGGACTATCGCTGGTTACGGAGGTGCCCGGCCTCAACTGCCCCGCAGCCCCTCCCGCTCCAGGGGTGGGAAGACCCTGTCCCACGGGAGCAGCCATGGCAAGTGGCTACGGAAACACGAGGACATTCATGCCCTGGGACCAGTTTGCTGTACTTGCAAGTGGAACTTGCGCTGTGCACACGGACAGGGAGCGTCAGGGACTGTGCTGAGTGAGGACGCGGGGATGGCGACGTCTGGGGAGAAGGTTCCCCCCAGGCAGGTGCGGTTACGTTTGGCCAACAAGAAATGGCAGGTTCTGTCTACTGTTCTGTCCTGAGGACTAGCGAATAGGCCAGACCGTCCCCTGGCCGGCGCCCCTTTGTGTTTCAAGCAGGTGTTTCAGGGAAGAAAGGGCCTTGGGGGACACTCTGACCCCGTCTCTTTATCTTAGAGGCAGGACGATGGGATCCCAAAGGCTGCTCTGCCAGGTGCTTCCTGCCGCACAGGCTGCGGGGAGGGAACCAGCCACCCGGAACCCAGGCGCTACTTTCACGTGAAAATCTGATCTGAGGGTCACCACGCGGGGTGAGGGACCGGGCACGCGTGCTCAGGACAGCCAGTGCCACCCTTGCACCCCCAGGGTTTCTGCGGCCATCGGGGCAGGGGACAGGTGCGCAGCGCGGTGCCAGACAGACATCCTAAATGCCCTCACGCGAGGGCTAAATCACCCTGTCTTACTCTGCTGGTCAGCTCCAAAACTAAAGAGCTTCCGAGCACTAAATTCAGGGAAGGGCTTTCGGGTTAATGATCCGTTTGATCTCCCTCCTTTCCGATTCTTAGTGACCTTTATCTCTGGACAACCTGGAATTTACCTGGAAACATGCAACACAGTTAGAAAGGGAAGTGGGGATTTCTGAAACGCCGGCAAGGAGGCGGCCCTGCGGCTCTGGGCACGGGCGGCAAGCGGCGAAACACGGAAAGGCTTCGCGTGGGAGGAAAGAGAAGCTTAGCACAGCAAGGCGGGACGGAAAGGGGAGCACAGAGGTGGGCAGGGCGGGCTGTTAGCTGGGGGGCGGCCCCGCCACTCTGCGCAGCGAGGCTTTTGCACAGTGCCCGGGAGCCACGCCTAGAAAATTAAGAGGCAGATAACGGGAGCTAAAGTAAGATTTCGGGGTCAAACTGGATTTCATTCTTCAGTGTCATCTTTGTCTCCTGCTGGCACAGAAAGTCAACATCGTTAATAGTCGTCTGTGAGTGCTGGCCCGTGTAAATTTTCTACCTTGTCATCTCTTTGCAAATTCGTTCGGTCAGAAAAAGCCAGTCTAATAAGTATCACTATAAATGTTCAGCAGACACCCTGGATCCTCGCTCCATGCACAGACGGGCCGGAGTCATTCAGGAGCCCGGTGGGGCCTTTCCTCGTCCTCTCTCGCTCGCTGCCACCCCTCTAGCCCTCTGGTTTTTTTTCCCCTGTTCTTTCTATCTTCCTGTTCTTTCTCTGTGTTCTTTTTTCCTTTCTTTGAAAATTCATTCATTTATACGATGCTTACTAACTGATCAGCAGGTACAGGTAGGCTCTGTCCTAGCGTATGAGGATATCATAATTCCTGAGATAGACACAGTCTATCTTCAATAGGTTGGTGGTCGTTCCTCCATTTTATTCTGAAAATTACAATTTTTTTTTTTTTTTTGAGACGAAGTCTCACTCTGTTGCCCAGGCTGGAGTGCAGTGGCGTCACCACAGCTCACTGCAACCTCAAACTCCTGGGCTCAAGCGATCCTTCTGCCTCAACCTCCTGAGTAGCTGGGACTACACGTACGTGCCACCACGCCTGGCTAATTTTTCTATTTTTAGTAGAGACAGGGTCTCACTCTTGCTCAGTCTGGTCTCGAACTCCTGGCCTGAAACGATCCTCCTGCCTCGGCCTCCCAGAGTGCTAGGATTACAGGTGTGAGCCACTGTGCCTGGCCTTGAAAATTATAATTTATATACAGTAAACCATATCTGATATTTTCTGGGAACTAAAGTCTATAAGTTTGGTTAAAATATAATAAATAAATATAATATAAATAATGTAATTTATATTGCCTATATAATAAATATAATAAAATATAATGGCGGGGCATTTTAGTTTGGTGCAGACACCAAAGTCACTAGAAAATGAACAGATTAGCTTTGCTCTTTCTATTAAAAAGCCTAAAATTCCTAAGGAGGTTTTCCTGGATGGCTTGATGTCTAAGTTTTAGTTATTACTAAAATACAAACAAAGCCAAAATCTTTTGGATTAATGGGGTTATTATAAATTGAATTACTGAATTTAGCGTCTTTTTCTTTTCATAGCAGTATCGTTTTTCCTCAACAACATTCAACATTTGGGGTTATTTAGGTGGGGCCGTCGCTGCAGTTCCACACTCAGACTTCTGGGGTTTGCTTTTCCCATCGGTTGTGTTGGAAGGAAATTAGAAATTATCTCAAGAATGGTGTTGCCTCTTCCCTGGGAGGGAGACCAGTGGAGTCGCCAGGAACGCTTTGGGAGAAGAGGATTTGCTGTTCCGGTCCTGGGCTGGGAGCAAGAGGCGTTAATGAGCTGAAGGGGCTGGTGTCAGCGGGAAGGAAGGGCTGTTAAGCAGCCGAAACAGGGAACGTAAGTCAACGCTGTGAGGACCAGAGAGGAGGGGGAAGCTGGAGGGACATGCGTTTGCCACCTACCCAGCTAAATCTGCTGAGCGACAGTCCTCTCCCCTGTGTGAGAAGAGAAAGAGACAGGACATGGCGTCAGCGAGAAGAAAGTTCTTTCCATAAATAGGAAACACAGTCAAAGCCCTCCATCGCTGAGAGGTGAACACGCTCACAGCCGGGGTCGGCGTGGCTACCTGGAGCTTTGCACCGAGGACTGCAGGCCCAGGTGGCCCCGTCTGTGCGGGTGCAGGGGGTTGTAGGGGGGTGCAGGGGGTGCAGGGGGTGTGGGAAGGAGTAGGGGGTGCAGGAGGGGGCCCCATTCTACTTGGGAGCAACGTGGCAAAACGTTTGGGGATGAATTCAGATAGTTGTGAGTCCAGCTCTCTTTCTGGTACATTTTAGGATTTCGGGAAAGTCTAAACAGGGATGATTGGTCAAAGCACTCGAGTTCTTACCTTTCCTTGCGATGGAGGAGGCGTGCGAGGTGTCACCTGGAAAGACACAGAGTTGGGGCTGCGTTGGGAGCCGCCCCCGCGGAGCAGCCCCAACCCCTCCCGAGGGTCCCTCTGGCAGGTGAGGGAAACCGCCACTCCCTGCCCGGCCTCCCCATCTGCAGACCCTCCAGAGCCCTCGGGGGTTGAGAGAGTGGAGAACACCCAAAGCCTGCGCAGCTGGGCGCTGGCTGCCGTGACAGCCCTGCTGCTGGGTGTGTCCCCGTCACGGCCAGCACAGAGCAGCACCGCGCCCCAGGGGCCCTGCGCGCTGTGTGTGCAGCCCCTCCCCGGCCCTGGCCACCTCACAGCTCCGTGCCAGCTGGATGGCTTTGCGAAGCCATCGCACGGGAGTCTGGTCTCAACGGAAGCGAGTCCTCTGGCACATGACGCTGGAGGAGCCTGTTCGGAACCTGGGGCCAGGCGCCAGGGTGGAGCTCCAGGCCAGCCTCACCGTGAGGAACCTGGTGTCACCCAAGGGTAAGTGCACGTCCCGTGTGGATTGTGGCAGTGCCTGGTAGCCCTCCTACCCCCCCATGGCCTGCGTCCTCGGTGTCACTTACGATGTTCTTGAAGAAGTGGACTACGGGATTTTCTTCCTGGGCCCGGCCGTGCTGGGCCTTCTGGGGCAGGGAGCCGTAGTGGGTGGTTCTTGCCGCGTGGTGTGAGTCCTGCAAGACAGAGGCATGGTGACCTCGGGACAGGCTGCAGTCCCAGGTCTTGTCCTCAGGGGAGCTGTGTGGGTTGGGCGTCCCGCTAGGACCCACTGCCGCGCACAAGACACACCGAGGCAGGCACAGCCTTGGCGGGGACGTTCGGTTGTGTAGCTGTGACTTGTAGGGCAGACGTTCCTAGCGCTGGCTCAGTGGCTGCTTCTCCAAGGTGTATAAACTGACAGAGGGGAGGTGACGGGAATTTAAGGGCAATTTCCTCTAAGGTACGGTAGGTGGGGGAAGCGCTGGGAGGGGAAGGTTATTTCCCTGCAGGCTGCAGGTTTGAATAGCAGGCAGCGCCCGGGAACGGCACCCACAACAGCCCAGCAGCAAAGGACAAGCCTGTTCCCTCGCTTTGAAGGGTTGCATAACATTTCTCAAAGTCAGCATCCTGCCCCAGGGGTGCCGGGGGTCCTGCCTGCTCCGGGACCACCAGGCCGTGTCTGGAATGAGGAGGGAGAAGGGCAGGGCTGGGCGTGCGTGTCTGGGGCCCCCCCACACTCGACTGAATCAGAACATCCCAGGGCGGTAAATATTGCACAGAAGACACCAAACAGCAGGCATTGCCCGAGCGCAGCTCAGCACAGAGGGAAGAGAGCTCCCGGGGAGGCTGCTGTTCCTGCCACCGCCACCGCCCTCCCCAGCTCTCAACTCCGCTGCTGCCAACGCCCAGCAGCACAGGCGGTGTGACGGGGCGAACACGGAGCTCTCGGAAAAGCAAAGCAAAGGGGAGCAGCTTGCAAAATTGACTCGGTTTCTCCTCCGCTCTCTCACTGCTACTCCAGCACCTACTGGAACGTGAACACGGTGCCTGTGAGGGGCCTGGGCTGCCCAGGTAGGAGCGAGTTTCGGGGGGTCAGAGGCGCTCTGGCCCCGGGCAGTGTGGCATTGCTCTGTCCGTGGAGAATTCGGCGAAAGCAAATCAGTTAGATGTGTTGAAATTACTCAAGCATTTCCCTCCAATTTCTTAGCTTCGTGCACATTGTTTAGGGGACTCCTTCTCCCCCAAAGGACAGTTTTGCCACCAAAAAGCCTGCAGTGCGCTGCTCTGGAAGGTATGACAATGCATCTCTGGGTTTAGTCAGTGGGTGGCGACTGCATGTGAGAGTGACGGGGACAGTATTTGCGAAGTGTGCACGTTTCCCTGCCACATTCGTTGGCATTTGCCACGGAAGCCACAGGTGGGTTGTCACACATCGAACCTCCAGCTCTGCTCTCCCTCTGCTCCGTTAACAGACCTTCCCCAAGCATTTCTTGTATTCACCCCCCCAAGAATTAACACCGATAAACAAGCTCCCCTGCTCCCCCGGGACGTCGGTGCCCTTTGGGGTATGGCCCAAAGTCCCCAGTCCTCTGACTGCCCCACGCGACTCCCTGCTCCTCTTGGCTTCCCTCCTACCACGGAGAGCAAGCTCGGAACACACGGACGTGATGACGGCTGCTCCCCACTTTGCCAGTGTCCACTGGGCCACCGCTGGCTTCAGCCGGTTAGGAGCCGGCCTCCCAGCGCCTCCCGCTCTGCAGGCCCCTGCCCCGGGCCAGGCCCCGCGCCCACACCCATCACGGCAGCCAGGCCGAGCTCCAGCGCAGCTGGCCTTGTGCGGGGCGTCGGGCCTGTCTGCAAGGCCCTTCCTCCTTCATTCTGCCCCCTGTCCAGTGCCTTGTCCAGGCCCAGAGCAAAGGCATCTGCTGGGGCGCTCGCTCCAGCTTCCGGGGCGACTCAGCACCGTGGTCTCTGCTCTGTGTACCTGGAGTTCACGACCATCCTCTCTGCGGAGTGCGGGCGGCACGGTGCACCCACGTGCTGTTTGTCCCTCTCCTCCACGGCTGTGAGCACCTCGGAGACAGAGGACACGGCTTCTCAGCCCTGACACCTAAGCCGTGGCTCGCTCACTCCTGACCACCTGTCAGCGGCCAGCGTGGCCCCAGGTCTGCGAGCACAGCCGAGGTAAAGCTGCCGAAGTCCCGCCCGAGAGCGTTGACTGCGTTAATGGTGGAAGAATGATCCGGTTCCATTATCTGCATTTCTTGATGACGGGCACCTCGTGTTTCACCCCTTGATTGTGTTCTGCTTGTCTCGTGCTTCCTGTTTGTTAGCCACTGTCTCATTCCAACGAGACCGAACCTGCTTTAGGTGGAGTGTGGTCCACGCTCACCGCGTCCTCTCCACAGACGGCGCCCCATGCCCGCACGCACCTGATGCTGTGTGACGGGTGCTGTCTGCTGACCGACGGCCCTGCTGTCCCATGCGTGGAGGAGTGACACGATCACGCTCGGTCTCCTCAGGGGCAGACGCTGTGGCCTTTGAACCTGAGCACATCCAAGCAGCCAGGGCAGGGACGGGGGCGTCGCGGTCGTTGCTCGAACGCCCAACTCTTCTGGTTCCAACTTTCTCTCTCTGGGACGCTTTGGAGAAGCAGATTCTCCTTTGATTCTCCTCCTGTGACCCGATCTCCGGCCCACGGCGACTCTGCGTTCACCGGCCAGTGGTGTCCAGCACCGCGAACCAGCCTCGCACAGTCTTCTCCTCCAACAAAGGATGAGTGTGACATTGAGAACTAAGAAAAACTAGATCAGCCAGGAAAATGTATTGCTCGCTTTAAGACAAACGTCTTTAAGTGTGTGGTCTGTCTACTGGATGAAGTTATTTATTAGATCTCATGCTTGTGGCCTGAAATATTGGAACAGATCAGAATTTAGTCCATGCTGCTTTCCCCTTGGTGTTCGCACACATTCTCCTACGTGCTGTGTATTGGATTTTGAGTTACAGAAACACCGTTTGCTTTTCAATTATCCATCTCGCAATTAAACTAGACAAATGCCTTAAACTTGACTGGATGTTTTTAAAGAAATTAATGCTTAGTCACAGTATGCACAGCTCATATTCTGAAAACTTGTGTCGTGAGAGATTTAACAAAGCATTATGCAGATGATGTTTCACATGTGAATTACGCACACCTGCTTTGCATGAGAAAAGAAAATAATACATTTTTGTGAATGATTTTTATAATAAATATATTGGTCACTAAACTTTTGAGGAAAAGGTAATCTAAATCTTTTAAGGCACACATGTTCTATTTGAGCTCTCAGAGTTGAGAAATCAGGAGTCAGGACCGTTCATGAAAGAGGCCGTTGGTTTATCTGTGGCCCTCAGCACAGAACTGGGTGTGCAAAGGCAACAATTTTCTTTGTCAAATTAACATGTAGGCTGCTTTGATAATTTTTAATGCAGAACTCAACACATTGTATAGATCTTAAGTAAACAGAATATCATGGAATCATATAATTTTTTTGGTTATAGTGATGAACTAGGACTTTGACTTGGATTCTTTGGCTATAAATTGTTAGTTGCACAGATAATTTGACTTAGTCATATAGTTATAACTGTCTTGTTATATAATAGTTGTAATGACCTATTGCTGAAAGGACATTTAGTCAATCATATATCTATATATGAGCAATAAACAGTTAAAAACCCAAAAATTTAAAAACACTACCATATATAATAGAATCAGAGAAACAAAATATTAGGGATAAATCTGCAAACAAATGTACAGAATCTTTATGCTAAAAACTAGAAAACGATGCTAGAAGAAATCAAAGAGGACTTATATAAATGAAGAGACATACCATGTTCATGGATTGGAAGACAACATAGTAAAGATGTTGATTCTCTCCCCAAATTGATCTACTGGTTTAATGAAATTCCAATCCAAATTCCAGCAGGATTTTGTTTAGATATAGACAAACTCATTCCAAAACTATATGGAAATGCAAGGGAATTAAAATAGCCAAATAATTGTGAAAGAGAAGAATAAAATTAGAGAAATTACATCACTTGATTTTAAGATTTATTGTATGACTAGAGTAATCGAGGCAGTGGGGTATTGGAGGAGGGATGAATACATAGGTCAGTGGAACAGAACACAGTCCAGACACGAACCCACCCAAATCTGACTGGTTTTTGATGAAGGTGCAAAGACAATTCAATGGAGAAAGAACAGTTTTCTCAACAAATGGTGTTGGAACAACTAGACATCCATATGCAAAATAATGTACCTCAACCCAAGTCCATGCCTTATGCAAAATTTAACTTGAAACAAGTCACAGATCTCTAGCTGCAATGTAAAACTATAAATAATTTTATAAGAAAACGTAGGAGAAAATCTTCATGACCTGTGAATAGGCAACAAGTTCTTAGACCTGACACCAAAGCATGATGCGTAAAAGAGAAAAATGGATACATTGGACCTCAACAAAGTTTAAAACTTTTGTTCTGCAAGAGATTCATTTAAGAGAATGAAAAGACAAGCTACAGAATGGGGGAAAATACTTGCAAATCGCTTATCTGGCAAAGGACTTGAAACCAGAACATGTAAAGGACTTTCAAAATTCAATGGGGAGAAAACAAAACAATCTGGTTAAAAAATGGACAAAACACAAACACTTTCCCAAAGAGGATGTTGAGGAGACGAATGAGCACATGGAAAGATAGTCACCACCACTGGCCATTAGCAAGAGGGAAATCAAAACCACGTGGCGATGCCACTGCACACCTGCTAGAAAGCCTGAAATAACACAGCACTGAGTGTCGGTGAGGATGAGGAGCAGCCGGAACACTCATGCGTGGCTGCAGAAATGCAACTCGTCACTCTGGAAAAGAATCTGGCAGCTTCTTACAAAGTTAATAACATACTCACTGTATGCCGCAGTCATTTCATCTCCTACTTTGAATGATAAAGGAGACACTATATATTTTTGAAAATGGTTTTCGTAATGAGTACATTAGTCATCAATCTTTTGAGGGAAAGGTAATTTAAACTTCAGTGAAAACTTACGCTCACAATAACCTGCACGGGAATGTTTGTGGCAGCTCAGTTCGTCATCACTGACAACGGCAAACTGCCCAGATGTTCGTCGGTGGATGAAGGGATCGACCGTGGTGTGTGAAATACGGTGAAATACCACTCAGCGGTGACAAGGAACAGACTTTCGATACACGCACAGCACAAAGGCATCTCCAGGGCACTCTGCTGAGTAGCGAAGCCATTCTACAAAGATTTCATACTGTACAATCTCACTTACAGGACATTCTGGAAAAGACTCAACCACAGAGGGGAAGCCCGGAGCACGGGTTGCAGAACGGCGGAGGGTGCAGTGTGACCACGCGGGGAGGCAGGGATGGGTTTTCAGGGTGACGTGTTCTTACTGTAGCAGGAGCCACACAGTTCTACACACGTGTTACCATCTATAGACCTGCACACCAAACCACATCTGTTTTACTCTGTTAATTTATGAAATAAAGTAGAATTAGAATAAGGTCATTTAACACGGTCTATCAGTAAATAGCCAACAACTGAAGGCACAGGAACATTATCTCGTTACGAGTTTCCCGGTCAGCGCTTTGCGGCCTTCTCCCTAAGTGTGTGCACCTGTGTCTGCCTCCGGGCTCTGACTTGCACGATTACCTTTGCTTAGAACGTCCTCTCCTTGCAAACGTCTCTATTTTTTTTAAAATCTGGCATCTTTTGGCTGCACACCTCATCTGGCATTGGATTGTCCTTTTTAGTTTTCCAGAAGCTTTTTGCCTCTCCAGTTAGATGTTAGTATTTTGGAGGAATAAAGAAAAACTTCGCATGACCCCCAGGCTTTTGGCAGTTGGCGCGGGTGGAGGAGCTCAGCAAGTACAAAGCGGGCAAAGGACCAGCAGCAACCACCCTCCTTGCCCGCAGCGTTGTGAGGGGAGCTCGCGTGGGAGCCACACGGCCCAGCGCTGGGCCGGACCCGCAGCCGAGTCGGGGGCAGCCCTCGGCGTGCGGCCTTCGCGATCCTCACGGTAAACGCCGAGACTGAGCAGAGGCTCACCGGGGGGATTTTCAGCTCTGATGTTTCACTAAGAGGCCACATGTGAACAGCAGCCAAGGAATGGAAGCTAATTATCTGGTGAGGTTCATGTCTCAGGTGTTTCCTGGGTTTTAGTTTATTTGTGTGTCCCCAAGAGCTTTTGGGGTGAGCACAGGATGGCTCAGCCACCATGCAGTGACGCCCTGACCCGGGGCTGCCTGGTCCAGAGGGTGCTGGATCTGAGCCACTTTAAAAAAAAATTTTTTTTAATTGTGGTGAGACATACATAATACAGAATTTACCACTATAGCCGTTTTTGAACGTGCAGTTCCGTGGTGCTGAGCACACCCACGCCGTGCGCAGCCGTCACCGCCACCCATCCCCGTGGCTCTTCTCACTCTTGTAGAATGGAAACTCGGTCCCTGCTAAACACTCGCGCCCCACCCCCACCCCAGCGCCTGGCACCCAGCAGTCTCCGCCCTGTCTCTGGGGTGTGACTGCTCTCGGGACCTCGTGTGAGTGGAATCACACGGTGGGTCCTTTCGTGACTGGCTTTCTCACCGCAATGTCCTCAAGGGCCATCCGTGCTGTCACCTGGGTCAGGATTTCCATCCTTTCCGGCTGAACAATGTCCCCTGGATGTGTGTGCCCCACCCTGCTTTGCATTCAGCCGCCTCCGGCTACGGTTCTGAGCCACGTTTCAAGTGACCCAACCCCCCCAGCGAGCTGATCGGATCCGGCCACGACTGTCCTGAGCCCTCGGACGACTCTGGCAGAAGCGGTGCCCGACCTCCCGGCTCTCCTGTCCTCAGCAGCCGCGAGGCTGCGGGGCAGAGAGCGCCTCGGAGCGCCGGCCCGCGCACAACACTGCGGCATTGGCGCCACTTTGACGGCCACGGTGTGATTATGAGACTAGCGGTGTGCGAACAGCTTCAGGGGCTGCTGGCTGGAGAAGTGAGTCCCACGTCTGGCCGTCCTCCGGGCGAGTGGCCGTTCAGACACCTGCAACGCATCCTCGGGGCGGGCAGGCAGGGACAGGGAGGCCGGGAGAAGCCCGCTTCTTCTGCCCTTGATCTGGCAGGGGGTCCTCCTGTCGGCCCCTGTCCACGGCCAGCCCGCCGCACCTCGCTCACGATAGCCACACACGCCACTCCGTTCAGTGCGAGGAACGTTCGGGGACCCTGGTTTCCACGAGGCACAGGCGATGCGATGAATCTACCACCTTGGTCGGTATGTTTTAAAAGTAGTTGTTTGGGGAGGGTTTATTTTATAATTTATGGGGAGCGGGTCCTTGTCGTTCCCTCACACCTCGCTGTGAAGCAGGTTACCTGTTCCCAGGGGGAGGCGCTGGGAGGGGCGCCAGGCCTGGAAGACACAGTGGAGGCTGCGGCAGGAGGACGGGAGGCTGGGAGAGGCTCCTGGGGACGGAGGTGAACGTCCCTCGCCCCTCAGACCAGTGCAGGCGACCTTCCCTGCAGAGACCCCGGAGAGCCTGGGCCAGCCATGTGACCTCAGTGTCCCCCCGTCCCATCGGGAGTTCTCAGCCTCTGCCCCAGAACACTCCTGATGGGCAAGGTCACCTTGAAGGTGGCCGGCCGAGCCTGGGCTCTCCAGGGGAGGGAGGATTGTGTCGCGGAGCTTGTTAATGTTTAGGACACATGTTCAGTAATTCTCTGACCAAGTACTTTGTACTCACTAAGGTTAAAGAAAAAGCTGAGATTGATAACATTTTGCAGCTATTTGCTGAGATTTGTGTCCCTTTGTCTACGCCTCTCCAGGCTCAGCTACCTCCTTTTCCCGGTAGATGATTAAAAGGCAAAGGAAGAATTTGAAGGTCAGTTGCACCGTGAAACAGGTCGCGGACACAAGGCCTGGTCCCGAAGAATCAGAAACCAGAGAAGACCCCCCCCAGCGCCGACCCCAACGCCGCCGGTCTGTGGATGGGGCCAGGACATCTCAGCAAATACTGGGCTGGCTTGTTCAGAGCTGAGTATTTTGGACAAGTGAAGGTTGGACAAATAGTCTAATTTTTAAAATCAAAATTTTCTGTTGTTTAGAAAAATAATACATATTCATATAAGGATATTAAAATCAGACAATTTGTGGGAGAACGTCTACCACTTAGAGATGACCTTTGTTTACACTTTGATGACCACATTTTTAGACCCGGCTTTGTGCATAAACACAGATAAAATATGTAAGTAAGCCTGTTTCATTGTACTATTTTTGAAGGATTGTTAGTTTAGTTTGTTTTCCTGATCACCAGCAGAGGGCGCCCACCGCTCCATTCCCAGCTGTTGCGGGATCCGGGAGAGCCGGGCGCTCTCCGCCTGGACTTGGGAGAGGGGTCAGCTTCCCAGACTCGGGGCAGAACCCCTGCGCTGGGTGCAGAGGCCGTCCACGCAGAGGGGCGCTGGCCTGCACGGCGCTGGCGTTTGGATTTGATTAAAGGAGGCAAGCGGATGGGGTCATTCCCGCTCAGAAGCAAATGCTGCGTCTTGAAAAATACCAGGATCTCTGGACCTGGGGTTTTGTGGTTAGGGGAGAAAAGAGTTCCCGCTGTTACTTTATGTCTTGTCTGAGAGAGGAATTTAAACGCTCCCCTGAATCGACCATCACGGCGCCAGTGACCGGTTCATGCCGGTTGTGGCCTGGCGTGTTCACCGCTTGCCGCTCTGGGCCCTGGGCCCCCATGGGCTCTCCCCCGCCACGCCTGGGCTCAGGCCTGCTTTTCTCTTCTGGATGAATAAATCGGTAGATATGTGAGGACAAATAAAGGGAGCTGGAAGATTTCCCCAGAGGAGACTAATCACTTCTAGCAGTTACACGGCAGTTAACAGTAGATGCAGGCGATGAGCCCCTCACAGGACCCACTCTGTGGTCTCAGCCCCCACCTCCCAGACCTGGCCCGCTGACCCCACCACGGCAGAGTGCCCGCAATGACTCTGCACGATATAAAGACATCTTTTAAACGTCATCAGAGATGATCTGGCCTCTTTCCAGATCACGTGTTTTAGCAGAAAGTACATTTTGTTTCTCCACTTTTCATTTATGTTATTGTGTACTGGTTTTGGGGACATTGGTCATTCAAATAACTGCGTGTGGATGACACTTGCGCCACCTTCCCCCCTGGGGGAGAGCAGGGAGCGGCTCTCCCGGAGCTTCTGTTGGGAGGCCTCTGCCCCTTCATGACCCTGAGTGAGCCTTCTGCGTGAGGTCACCAGCGTAGGCGCCCCGCGCCAGGCTTTTCCACCTCGGGCCCCCACTAACCGTCTTCACCACAGCGACACAGTGGGGCACTCAGTGCGGCCCCTCAGCATGCGGCCGTGGATTTCACCCAACCCCTGGTCTTCGCTGTGTGGAGGACGACGCATCCGACAAAGGTCTCTGTCGAGCCAGCTGTGACCTGCCTGGACAGTAGCATCCGGGACCATGTTCTTACTGGCCTTTTCTTAAGCAAGACATCCAAGTCCTGGGAATGCACATGTATCCCTGTGTCCCCAAAGGACTCAGTGTGAAAGAGGAGCAGGGGAAGTGATCACGCTCGGTCTTAAACACGGTGCAGGCATCGCCGGTCCACCTCCCTGCCTGTCCACAGACGCGCTGCTCAGCGCTGCCCTCCCGCGGCCCTGCATCTCACAGCTCTGGAGATCGAACGCGATGCTGGCCGGTCTCCTCGCTGCCCAGGCCTTCAGCCCGGGACTGCCACGCACGCCAGGAGCTGTGTGGACCGGACGAGAGGCTCACGGTACAAACCTGGACCTCAGCAGCGGTCAGACGACGAGAGGAAGGGGAAGGGGGAAGAACGATGTTAAAAATTGTATCCTGTGTATTTACTGATTACAGAAGTGTGTAGACTTACCTCGTATGAAGATATGAGCTATAGGCTCAGAATAACAATGTGTTCATATGTGGGAAAAAGAAATTAGTATCTATTGACAAAGTCAATTAATGACTAGGTATGTCAGTTAATGTCTAGGGAATTGGAGAAGTTTTCATTTCTGCTCTTCACTGGAAAACTAGTTGCTAATCACGTCAGTAAACATGGTAGATACAACAGACGCAAGGCTAGTTATTGGAATGAGATTTTTCGGGTCTCACTGTCATTTCAGAGGATGTGTTTCTACGAAATTAGAACGAGAGGCCCCCTCAGTCCCCCTCTCAATGTCGTGCTGACAGATCGTGTTGTCTGTCTGGACCTTTCTATTTCATCTACGCGACTGGAAACCATCCAACCAGCCACCATATTCCTGATGCTTACTCCTGTAGTCTTCAGGTCGAACATTGCAGGTTTTTGTGTACGTCCCCACAGTGGCATCTGGGACCCTTGCTGTTCATTGAGAGGGTTTGACTAGTGGTCTTGGGGGTAAATGACTTTGCATGTTCCTTCTGTCCCCCTGAGACATCTTTGTTTCTACGGCACCCTCAAAAAACCCAGATACCGGGGATCTGGGGGTGAATCTGTGTGACCAGTTTGGAAGCACAGAAGACAATGGTGTCATCGTTTTTCTGAACTGCTGGGATAAGAAAACGCAGAGTAACATTTAAAATCAAGAAAGCGATTCTTGTGAAAGTGATGATAAAACCCACATGCGTCTTCACCGCCATGTTCTTTCTATTAAGATCATAAAATGCAGCTGGCTGTGAAATGGGCACACGTTTTCCTACTTAGACCTGGCGGAAAGCAGCCCGCACGTGGTCCGAGACCGGATTGCGGTGTCTGTGTGTCCCACGGCGGCTGCCCGGTGGCCGAGAGGCGCCAGTAATACAAACGTTACCGACCAGCACGTGCGCACAGTGACCGAATGACATGTCGTCTGTCGGTTAGGAGTTGGTCTTCCTCCCTCCCCACGCCCCGACCCTAAGGTGCTCGCACAGTTGCAAGAAGTCACAGAACACCGTGGTTCTCTCTCCAATTCCGGTTTTGTTCGGATACGTACATTTCAGAGGAAATGTTCTGCTGTTTCTGGTCAAACAGCTTCTAATATGCCTCAGGAGAGAGCGTTAGATTTTTTCCCGGTAAGACCAGGGCATTTTACATTTTGCAATCCAGGGAAAATTATTCTCTGTCTGAATGGGATATGGGTTTTTTCCCGTGTTTTTGCCCATTGCCGAGTCTAAGAACACTGCTTCTGAGGCACTTACTCGGGTCAGTTAAACGAAGGCCATGGGCTTTTCCTTTCCTTATCCAAAGCCATGCAGTGTCCGCGTGGGCTTTTCTCCGTCACTGGAGCAAGTCACAGACAAGCCTGTCATTTAGATGGGATCTCGGGCTGCTGGCCCCTGTTCTGACGCCATGTTTCTTCCCAGGTGCTGGACGACGAGGACAGCGAGCACCAGGCTGAGAGTTCGCTGGCATCGCGCTGGTGTCCTCCTCCCCCCCGACTGCAGGGCAGACTTTCAAGTTCCAGAGTTTGTGCTTCAGCAAATGGCGAAGCTGGAAGCGGAGGTTTGGCCGCTGGTTTCTTGGACGTGGTTGGCCGTCCAGTTCTTGGTGTTTTCTGTGACGTGGCTTCCCCTGGAACAGGGACACAGCTCCCCTGTGTGGGACGCGCCGGAGGGCCTGGCCTGGCACAGAGAGAGATGGCAGGTTGGGGGTCACGGGTTTCTGCAAATTCAGTGAACTCTTTCCAGACGTCCCCCCCACGACCTGGGATTTAGCCTCGGCGGGAAGACCTGTGAGGCCCGTTCCCAGCTCTCCTGCCCTGGTCAGTGGACGGGCTCCGAGGAGGGGGACGGATGACCACCCTGGTGGGGAAGTCCTAACAGTGGCTGTACGTTGTCCACCTGCAGGTCTCCGTCTCGTCTGGAGCTGGGTGCAGCCTGCACTGAGGCCTGGGAGGGCCTCTCATTCATCTCCCCAAGAAAGCCCACGGCAAGAGGACTTGGATGGTCTCCTGCGGGGAAGGCCCAGAGATGTCTGTTCCCAGCGCAGGTAACGTGGAGGTGATGGCCAGAGATCGGTGCTCCGGCCTGGCTGCTCCGCACACGGGGTTGAGGCCTTGCTCTTCTGTCCAGTAACGAGGGAGGTGGGTTTGATGCTGGACTTAACCACTCTGATTTTTTCCCTTTGTTCCCAAGCTCCCATTTGTAAAGACCTCGACGTGTCTGAAGTGCATAGAAGACTCTTTTTAGCATAAATATCAGGCTAACTTCAAAATAGAGGCACACACCAAACACTAGTACCCACAGAGCGTCTTTCTTGGCCGTGGAGTCCAGCTGTGCCCTTGCGGGCACGTGGGTGTGCACGCAGCTCAGGGCGTGGGGTCTGTCGCGAAGTCTTTGGGGGGAAAAGCGAAGCAGCAGCGAGCTTCGCAGCCGTCAAGGCTGTGGGCCCGGGCGCAGGTGCCGTGGCAGCCGTGGTCGTGGGACGGACGGGGCGGGGTCCCCAGACAGCCGGAGGCCCCCTTCAGGCCAGCATGTTTTGTGGGAACCGGCCGTGCCGCAGACGGCAAGGGGCCCGTCCAGTCGTGAGCCAGGAGTGTCACTCTCATCTGGGCAGAGGTGTTTTTGGGGAATGATGAGGAAATTTGACTCACCAAACCTAAAGAAATCCGAGGAAAGTCTGCACACGACCTTCCGGCGTAAGCGACGCCTGGGAGCCCGGAGGTTTCACTGCTCTTACGACCAGAGCAAGATCGAACAGGCTGCAGGCACGCCGGCCTCGTCACCTCCCCACCCTCCTGGGCGGCCTGAGAGCTGTGTTGCCCGCGAAGGCGCAGGAGAAAGCGGAAGACCCCCGGGACTGCAGCCTTCAAAGCAATGTCGCAACCACTGATCCGGCACCTGCATTCTACGGCTGAGCAACTGAGGCCCCAAAGCGGAAACACAACTGGCCCAGGGCCACAGCTGGCCGAAGCGAGGGCCGGAGCCACTGGGGTCCTTTAGGGCAAGCTCTGCCCCTCGCCCGCCGAGAGGGTCTCTGCGCGTCTTGCCGGCCCAGCCATGGTGACGTCGGGCAGGGCTGTGACAACACCTGTGTCCACACGGGGCTGGGTTCCCACAGGATTAGCACAGAAGCCCCCCGTCGTCAGCAGGACCCATGACTACTTCCCTCTGCTGTTGCCTAAGTGAGGACTCGGAGCTCAGAGCAGGTGGACGCCGGGCTGAGGTCACATCACCCGTGTGGTAGAATTGACCTAAAGCACGAATGTGCGATTCTCGCCGCCAAGCTTGTCCGTGACACGACATGTTTTGACTCCTACACCCCAACGTGCTGTGGTGACAGCTGGTGGCTTCCGGAGCCAGGAGGGGTCTTTCAGCAAACCTGCGGTGCTCACGATGGCCGGGTGTGGACAGTGTCCTCGAAGGCAGGCCAGTAGCCAGGAGCGGGTCTGCCAGCCGTGCGGCAGACGGACTTGGGAGGAAGCAGGGACAGTCTCAGCAGAAACCAGCAGCAGAGGTGTCGCTTCCTGCTTTTCGTCCGTCTCTGGGTCCCTGGTTCCATGCAGCACCGGGACCCAGAGACCCCGCTCTGCCGGGGAAGGCAGAGGGTCAAGGAAATTCCGCTGCTCTCGCTGGCGGTGGCTCGTCCACGAGTGGGCTGCTCCTTCCTTCCCCTGGGAGTCCTTGCTTTTCCACCTTGCTTTCGGGTTCTCAAACATCGTATCTCGGTCGCCTTTGCTCCCGGCCCCACCTTCCCGTCCCGCAGAGGAACGGACACGTGTTAGGACTGAGGAGAATCGAAGAATTCGCAGTGGGGAGTCTGGATCTGGAAGGCGTCGTCCACGGCCTTGGAACCATTTTGTCCCCTGCCACCTGCCCGCCTGTTCCACGGTAGGGGCCCTTCTTACCCTCCCCGCGTGTTTGCAGAAAGGGGGGAAGGAGGCGCGTTGAGGCAGAGCCCGGCTGCCCACAGCCCGGCGCCCTCAGAGCTCTGGAGCGCGGAGGAAGGACGGGCGTCCTCCTCCCGACTCTGCCCGTTCCCGGGGCTGTGGCTCCACCCGGTGCTTCCCTCTCCTGCGCGGCCCACGCCGAGGTCTGTCATAGAATCCCGGGACAAGTGTGTCCTAAACCACGTAGCGCGTCCGGCCCTGCCGCCCCTTCCGCGAGGCTGGTGCCGTCACCCCCTTACGGACACGGCTGTCTGCGTAGCCCCGTGGCCTGCGGGTCGATGTATGTTCCCTTTGTTTTCCCTTCACTTCACGTCTGTGTAATACCACACACACATACACACGCACACGCACACACATACACACGCACACGCACACGCACATACACGCACACACACATACACACACACGCACACATACACACGTACACGCACATGCAAACACACACACACATGCACACAGCCATCCAGCGCCTCTCCTGGTTTTAATTCTTCCCGTGTGCTTGTGCAGGTGGATCCAGATCCTGCTTAGACCAGAGGGGACCCAGGAACACACAAGGGACAGGTACAAAGAGCCTCATGTTAAACTCGCCTTGTTTTCAACAACCCGGAGAGCAAGGCTTTGGCAGCCACACAGAAATGGCTTTTTGCAGAGTATTTATTGATTTTTGGCCACGTTTTTAGGTGTGCAAAAATCTGTCTGGGATGAAGCTGTGGAGAATAGAAGGGCTGGTTTTTCTCTGCTAAATAATTTTTTGAAAGAGAAAAATCAAATATTCTGTTGATAGTTTCTTGCTCGTGTCCCAACTTGGAGGGTCTGTGCTCTCCCATCTGCACTCTGCTCCCTGTCTGGGGGTTTCTCTCTGGGACGTGCCACTCTGTCGCGGCAGCTGGCCCCATGCGGGGGAGGAGCCCGGGCTGGGGAGGCGTCCACGTCTTCCACGAGGACTCCTCTGGCACACCCCCCCTCACCCTGGGTGCCCAGCCGGGCATGTCTTGGATACCAGCACGAGTTTTCAATCTTTTGTATGTTCCCAGGTGATAAAGCCAGGTGCCAAGGGACGGCAGCGACTGCTTTGATCTGGAACGTGACCAGTAGACCGGGTTGTGCAGTGCATGGGTGAGCAGCAGGGCGGGCTCCTCACGGAGGCTGCAGGATGGGACCTTCCCCGCTTTCCTCCGGCGCCAGCTCCTTGCTGTCGCCCCTGCACCTGCGGGCAGCTTGGCTGAGCTCAGTGAGGACTGGCCCGAGGATCCAGACTTCCCACGGGCGCTCGTTTCAGAGCTTCGTCTGGCAAACCTTTAGTGAGTGCCAGGTGTCTGCTAGGTGCTGTTCTCACCGCAGACTCAAGCACAGATGTGCAACTGGCCATGGTCAGGTCAACCCTCCCGGACCAGCGTCCCCGCACTGCTTGCCGGGCCCATGGTGCCACCAAGGGCTGCACCTCGGCCTTGGAAAAGGACGAAGACCTGTTACCAGGCCATGACCTCTCGGGGGTGATCCGTTCTCCTTACCGGACAGCGTGCCCCGCCCAGGGTCCCCCACCACGGACTCCAAGGCGGGTGCTCTCGTGCCACATGGGCTTTCTGCCTTTTCCTGGGCCTGCTTCCGCCTCACTGGCTTTGCCCACTTGCAAAGGCACCGGAGCTGCCGCGCGCCTGGGGGCCCTGCCTGCCCAGGCGGAGGGTGAACATTTGGAGGCCCCCACGGAGCTGAGAGCCCAGGTGAGGACAGGTCACTCACGGCCCGACGGGGGCATCCACTGGCGTCTTACCTTGTACATGTTGCACAGCCCGGGCCGGCTGCGGGCATAAGAGGGCAGAGGGCTCCGGCTCTGCGTTAGCCAAGGTACCTGCCGAGGGACACAGAGCGCGCGGTGTGAGTCCAGCGGCCCGCAGAGCCCCAGTCCTCCAGCAAATCTCCTCTAGAGCCCTGGCGAGACCCGGGAGGGGAGGAGTGAGCAGGTGAGGGGTTAGAGGGCGACCGTCAGCGGGGCTGTGCAGGCAGGTGGTGCAGGGACCAGCGCGCGGCGAAGGGGACAGAGGGAGGGGGGCAGGACGCGCACACAGGAAAAAGGAACAGAAGGAAAGATTTAGGGAACGAATCCTTTCCTCCAGAGTCTATTCTGGGGCCCTGTGCCAAACTGTGGGACTAAACGTGCTCAGCACCGTGGCAGCACCAGGCTCGTAAGGTCACCGAGACAGCAGGTGAAGAGGGCGTCTCCCAGGCTGGGACAAAGTGCGAGAAAATCGCTTTTTGATGTCTATGACAGAACGGATACATTTTATACTCAATTTTGTTTGTAGGGTTTTATTACCTTTTCTTCCATAGCAAGCGTGAGCTTTTGCATTGGATTTACAAGTAGAAATCTTTCCTGCTCTGTGAGGATTAATTTAACCAAGGATGGGCCTTTTCAAGTTTTCTGTAGCGTATAAGGAAATGGTTTTAGGAGCAGCAGTGTTCAAAGCCACTGCGGCCACTTGGAGTCACGTTTTCGTGCTGCCATTTGTCCTTGTTAAGTGGTGAAGTTTCAGAATTTAACGTAAGTAGGAACTTAATGTTCCTTGACAGGAGCTAAGCAGTCACCTTAACTCCACTGTTACAAACTTCCTAAATGGTATCTGCTCCTGATTGAGCGCATTCTCCTCATTCTCTTAGCTACGTGAGCGTTTTGCCGGAGCAACGAACTTGGAACAATGTGGTTGAAAGACTCTGATCACAGGACCAAGGTAAACGGTCTGCGGGGAGACTGGTCCTGACATCACAGCAAATCAGAGAAGGAAGAAGCAGGGGGTGGGGGGAGGGGAGAGAGACAGAGACAGAGAGAGACAGAGAAAGACTGAGAGAGAGAAAAAGACAGAGAGGCTGTAGTTGTCTACAGAATCAACATAATAGGTTTCAGGAGATGCCTCGCATTAGCCGCAGGTGAGATGGATTCTTTTCCAGCAGGTTAACAGCGGGCTATGCGTGTCTGGCGTGACGCGTGTTAGCGCGTTTCCGGGCATGTTATGGAAGCGAACACGCAGGGTTTCCAGGGCGGCTCTGTGATGAGCGCGTGCTAACCCGTTCATCTCATCACTGATCCTCCCGCAGGAGAGAGGCGATTTATTTCCACACTAGCAAGAATTACTGGTGACTTTAATGCATGGTATTGAGTTCTTAAAGGAGCGAGAAAATTGAGTATTCATTCTAGAGTAGGTCTTGGTGGGCGACCTGGGTAGTTACTGTCTTGGTGAGACTGGGCCGGCTCCAGAAGGAGAGACCCCCTCGACTGGTGGCCTGTGGGCAAGTCCATGCCGCAGACCTTGGTCCACAGGCAAAGAAGGCCTTTCCATTGATTCGTCATCTGTTTAATGCAGTGTCTCTTCTTCATGAAGAGGGTCACCACTGAGACATCACACAGCCCTGGGGGCTGGCGTTACACCCCCTCCCAACACGCCTGTCTACGGGCAGGGGGAGATGGCTGGGGTGCACACAGGGTGTCGCGGGTGCTCTGCAGAAGACGCCACCTGTACCCCTGGCCTCCCAGGGTCAGGAGAAGGCAAAAAGCCTCGTTTCCACCTGTGTGGTTTGCAGAGCGAGCTTCTACACCTTATGTCTGACCAGGAAAGTGAAACATTTTCAGTAGAAAAACTGGGAAAACGAGCACTTGAGCAACGAGGACTGCAGCCCAGGGAGAGGGGACGAGGCAAGAGCAGCCTCTCCCAAGAAAGCCGGTGCGAGGTCCTCTTCTGTGGGGCGCCCTCAGGAGAGTTCATTTTTCTTTAGCTTTTTTTCCTTTTCACTATTTTTATGAAGTAGGATGATTTCAGAGCACTAAGAGCGTGGTAACAGACCTAATGGGAAATCTCTAAGATGACATATTAACCCGGAGTGTGACGGGGGTTCCATAGTTCCTAGACACTAAGCAACGCCACGGCGATTTCCACGTGCACTGCGCGGCGTGCTGTTCCTCTGACACGACAGCCCCTCCGACGGCCGCGGCCAGTCGGAATCGCCTGTTACAATGGCTAATTTATTTTTACCAAAGGGAAGATCAGTGATGAGGGAATCAATGCCTTAATGGACATGAGTTTAGGGGAGGTGAGTGAGGAGGGCCCCTGGCAGGACATGCCAAGGTCAGCTCACGTCTCGCTCTCGTTTCCGGTTTATCAGTGGCCCCGAGTTTGCCCCAATCTCACACACCTGCCCTCCTCCTCAGGAAGGTCCAGCCTCTCGCTTCAGCTCCCTGAGCTTCCTTTGGCACCTGTGCATGTCCTTGCCGGGCGGGGGGGGGGGTGCAGGAGGAGGGAGGGCGGCCGTCCGTGTGCTGGTCCATTCAGTGCGTGCTCATGGCGCGTCCGAGACGCACCCAGGGCAGCGGGGGCTGCTCAGCCCCCTCCCCAACACACTCTGGGAGAACGTTAGCCACATCGAGCAGAACAAGAACCGCCATAGTGGAAACACCGGGATACCCGACCGTCAAGGGAGAGAAAAGAACGAAACGTCTTGAGAATAAAGCAGATGAGTGAGGAACCGTGCCTTCGCGTGCAGAAGTGGCAGGTGCCCCGGTGCCCGGACTTACCTGCTGGCTGTGTCACAAGGCCACAGAAATGCCAGTAACACGGCACACTTGCTCAGGCAGAACAATCAAACAACTCAACAGTTCACGTGCAATTAATTAGCACACCACCCTCGGTCTGTTAAACTGTTTAATGAATGCATGAAAGGGCAGAAATATATATAAAGCAGAAGTTCATAACAAAATCAAATTGTAACACAACCACCAGAGGCAATTATCATAAATACATTCACGTAATTCACAAATGTGTCACTTATACAGAGGATGCGCAAAGTTGCAGCCGATATAGGCACATCGAGCTCCAACGTCACCACCGTCTACTCAAACACCCGTGGACGGCGGCGGGGGGGGGGGCACTGAGGCCACAGAAGGGCACAGGAGGGGCCTGACGATGGAGCCAGAGAAGCCTTTGGTCACTAACCGGTCAGGAGTTCCTATAAGAAATCTCAAAAAATATTCTTTTGGTGCAGAAATAAATGCACCCACTCTATTGGATCTTCTCCAGCTGGATCTCTGCCAAATCTCTCGTCAAATGGATGCAGTGAATGGCCGAACGCGCTACCACGCAGGCGCATGGTTAGCCTCAGTGTGGCCCTGTGAGCACCCCAGCCCAGGTGAGGGGGTTCCCACCGCTGCCGGACTGCGGGCTACTCCCCACTGGACCCTTGGGGACACTCTCTACTGTGCCCTTCCCGTGGCCCCAAACGGTACACTCCCCATGGGATGACAGAACATTGCTACAGAATTAGAATATCGGGTTAACAATGAAGAATTAAGTTCCTGTAGAACTACAATGTGTTTAATGTAATTAAAATGCAATGGAAAAAAAATCAGGCAACAGAACACTTGGATTAATTTACAAGACTGTTATACCCCACGGCATTAAACGAAAGAAACAGTTCTTACCCTGAACAGTCAGAATGGGTGGCATAGAAGTAATACTGAATGTTGGATAATGCAATGCTGAGATTAGCAGGTTATAAATGGAGCTTTTAATGTAAAACAAATAGAGAAAAATAGGGGAAATCATCAGTACAGAACCCAGATTAAAAAAAAAAATCTTTGGAAGCGTATGGTATGGAGAAACAGGAGATGGGTGTCCTCACTGCATCCTTGCTTGTGAATTGCCCAGCACTTCCGTCCCTGTGTCCAGCCTGGTTACTCGGCCAAACCTGACTTCCTCTAGATAAAAAGGAAGAGGAGCAACTTCCAAAGCCAGTGTTTCCAGCCTCAGGTGTCAGTGCTGACACGGGACTGAGCGGAGAGCGAGACCAGGGAGGCGAGGCTGACACACCTAGGTGCTCACCATCCCTCCCGAGACCCGCACTCCAGGGCGCCGGAAACCTGCTCCTTAACGACAACACCATCCTTTCTTCCCTTCCACAGCAAAGGAGCATGTTCTCTGTGAATGCACTTTTCATTTCTGGCTCTCAGAAGAATATGCCTCCTCAAGGAATTCTGAATGCACTTCCCTTGAATGTCAGCTCTAGCCACACAGAGGGTGGGTGTCACTGGTGCATTCCGGGGACCGGGGGTGGTGCTGGCAGCACGTGCCCCCAGGGCACCGAGGAAGAGCAGAGGAGGCACCGGGGATAACAGCCCCTTTCACAGGGTCTTGGGGGCGGGGGGCTCATTCAGAGGCTGGCAGGATTCTGCCTAGAACCCGATCTAGACAGAGAAGCAGAACGATCGCTTTCCCCCAGGACGGCCGGGCGGGCTGCCCGTGTCAGGGACGGCGATCAGGCCTGGCAGTGCCCTTCCACGCCAGTCTCTTAAGTCTACCCGGAGGACCTCTCTAGCAAGAGAAAGGAGGGCTCTCCTGATTTATAAACAGAGCAAAACCAAAAATAAAAAATTACTCCATGGCAGCCCATGCCAATAAACACCCCAGACTTCTAGGGCTATTGTGGGTTAGTAGCCGGGTGTGGAGTAGGTGAAGCTTGCATCTCCAGTGTTTGAGGACTCCACGATAAAAGTTGAGTTGAACAAAGAGTGCTGTTCACCCCCACTGCACTTCAGCAAGGACAGTGCACGCCAATGTATCACTAGCCTGTGTTTGCCATAAGCTGCTACGTGATTATACAAGCAAACTAATTGCCTGTTTTGGCATCAAAGGGCCAAGCTGTATTTAAAAATCTTTTGTATTTAACACTCAAGAGTGAAAAGAACTGATACTTCAAACTTTTTAAAACAATTATTTAAAATTTGTTTTTATTTTTAAAAATTCTGTGAAAATGTTTTGATTCTTCTGAATCCCTGACAATCTGGCAACATTATTTTGCCAAGAGAGTGACTTCTTCTGAGACTAGAATCTTTTCTTTGAAAATATTAAAGCATATAAGAGATTTAAAACAATAAAAGTTGTAATCCCACATAAAGGAAGAAAAACATCTATGGGTTTATACATCCACTTTGAGATAAAGCCACAATGATTGATATAAATGCTTTCACCATTATATTTCAACTTAAACCATTATCACAGAAATGGAGCTTGTTTTGTAATATATGCTATCCGGCTATTGCATCTTTTCTGCACAGTTTAAACCCATTTTTCCTGCTCCTTGAATGAAGCAGGAGAGTTTAAGTTTTCAAAACTGACGACTCTGCGTGCATGGGGATCTTAGCATAACAGCACGACTTTACCAGGTGGCCAGAACCCACAGACACCTGGTGTGCTTGAAAAGGCGCAACCAGGTGAAATGCGCGTTAGAAATCGGTCAGGTGGCCGGCATTTGAGGTGTTGGAGTATCGCCAAGGAGTGAAGGGAAACCGCTACCAATGCAGACACCGAATGGACCAACCAGCATGTGAATTCAGTAAGCACTTAAGATACATCAAATGTTCACAAGTAAGTCATGACGGTGTCACGGCGTGACCTCTCCACACAGAGCACGTATGATTGCCTGAAATTCCAGTGTGCTTTAGTGCCCTTGGGAAAGGTGAACCTGACATTTGTGTTTAGCTTCAACAGTTTCATCATCAATAATTTTAAAAATTGCAATTGGAGGCCACAGCTCCAAGGTGCCCGTGGTTTTTAGGGTGGTCCATTAACACGATGAGGGTCCCTGTCCCACATGTCCTTCAAAAGCCTCTCACAGTCCCCAAGATTCAAAATTAGCTCAGGACACAGGCAGAATCGCTGCATCTCATAGGCTTTGTGAGAACACCCAGTAAACCAGGGGCTTTTTTGGAAAAACTTCTCTCTCTCCAAAATTGCCCAATTATCCAACACTCTACAAAACCCTGTGCCATGCCTCCTCTTTGCAGTCTGAACAACTTGGGGGTCAGCTCTTAAAGGAAGAGCAGGCACAGATGACCTACTCACAGTCAGCGCCAGAAGCCCCTAGAGACTGGACAGCACTGTTTTCCTGTGATATATTTTTATCCACAGAACATTTACTGTTAAACAATTAAGCTTCCAAAATTCTATATTCAAATTAATGGAATCACAAAATAATAAAGTTTTGATTCATCGACACTTGTTCGTCCCTCCACCCTTTCCACTAAACAACTCAGACAAAAGAGAAAGTTTGCTCGAGGCGGATTTAAATTCAGGAGCTTGTTCTACAGTCCCCCTCGACCTCAATCGCATGATTGTTGCAGAGCAGTGTGAAGCTAGCAGCAGTGACTCCAGGAAGGAGTGAGCATAACCCAGTGTTGAACCCAAAAGTGTGGGCCACAGGCAAAATCGGTTGTAAAGCCCCAAGCACAGAGCACAAGCGTGCGCCGCCTGTATGCAGGGCACACGCAGAGACCCAGCATTCGGAACTTCCTTGCGTTCCTGAGCCACAGCTCACACAGTCCCTCCGGAGGAGGCCAAAGAGGGAGCATTTAACAGAAATATCCTAAGCAGCAAGGCAGGCCCCGGGGCCTCTGCACTTTCCAGCCAGGACCAACACCCCAGACACTAAGCGGCTACTTGTCAGCTCTTCCCCTAATGGCTTAGTTCGCCTACTGAATTGTCCTGTCCTCCTTCGTTTCAACTAAAGCTCCTTTACTCCTCAGAGCTCACCTTGCCAGAGCCCCGCTTGGGCGCACCCCTGTCACTGCCAAAGAAGCGCCCGATGGAGTCAAGAATGCCCGTGTCTCTGTGCCGTGGGAGGAAGCCATGCCGCGCATGGTCCATGGTACTTGCTGTGGCCAGGTACTTGGATCCGTGCCTCTGGGAGGGTCTCTTCTGTGACGCCATCACATCCAGGCCCTCGGAGGTGGCTGCACTGTCTTCTTGGATGGTCTGGAGCTCGTCGGACTCGGAGGGCCTGTCTTTGAAGGTGTTGTCCTCCCTCCCCGGGGCATCTCGGGAAAAGAGGCGGACCAAGTGGGGGCGGCTCCCCGGGTCAGCTGGGTGGGCGTCCTGCCAGGCATTCTTTGGGTCCGCTGTGCGCTTGGAGTCTGTCACCGCTATGTCCCCAGAGGAGGTCCCATTGTTCTGGCTCGCATCTGCCTCTCCTGCAAACAACAATGAGATGTGAATACGGGCCTGTGCGAGCAGACCGGGGACAAAGCCACTTTCTTCCAGGGGTCCTGAACTAGCTGTCTCCCATACAGTGCGCAGAGTATGCGCCGTGCCCAGCGAGCCGCACGGCAGCCTCGGACTGCCCCCGGCAGGAACCAACCTAGACTCGCATCCTTGCCGCGGCCCGGCGTTTGGCACCCTGGATAAAACACACCAGGGCTTCCTGAGGAAGTGGCCCGAGCACGCGGTGGGCACCTCAGAGTCTCCCCTTGGGGGCCACGTGACTGCACTTGGAGAGCACAGAGTGCAGGTACCGTTAGGGACATTTGTTACCTAAAAGACCACCGGTGTGCCAGCTAAGCATGCCGGGAGTGTTCCTTTGACAAACGGTGTTGTTAGTGCTCTTGGTAGAAATGGAATTTCCCACATCCTTTTACAATTCATGCCTTAAAGAAATGGGGCATTTAGAATTCTTTCATTCCCAGATTCCACAAGAGGCCTCTCGCACTAGAGAATTGCTTATTCAGGACATTTTGATTTGGCTTCTTCTCTGTAAGCAGCAACAATCAGAACGTTTGGAGTGGGAATGGGATATTTCATGTTGCATGCCACCACTGCATGGCTTTTTACAGAAAATACATTTCTCTCACAAATGGCAATAAACCCATTTGCTCTCAAGTTATAGGAAGTTAGGTTTAAGTGAACATCTTTCGATTAGTTTCCTCTCCAAATTCTATTACTTATCTACAGAAAACATGGATTCCCTCACACTTTCCCTTAATATCGTCCATCTATCCATCCATTTATTCTCCCATCTACAATCCATCTTCCCATCTACAATCCATCTTCCCACTCATCCATCCTCCTCACTCATCCATCTATCCATCCATCCATCCACCCACTCTCCCATCCATCCATCTATCCATCCATGCATACATCCACTCATCGATCCACCCATCTACTAATTTATCCATCCACCCACTCAACCATCCATCTATCCATCCATCCATCCATCCATTCACCCCCTCACCCATCCATCCATCCATCCATGCATCCATCCACTCATCCATCCACCCATCTGTCCATCTACCCATCCATCCATCCACCCACTCACCCATCCATCCACTCATCCATCCATCCATCCATGCATCCATCCACTCATCATCCACCCATCCATCCATCTACCCATCCATCCATCCATCCATCCACCCACTCACCCATCCATCCACTCATCCATCCATCTATCCATCCATGCATCCATCCACTCATCTATCCACCCATCTACTATTCTATTCATCTATCCACTTGTTCATCCACCCACTCACCCATCCATCAACTCATCCATCCATCCATCAATTATTGCATTGAGCACACTCAGTCCTGTGAGCCCTCCTAGAAGAAGGGCATGCTGTAAGAGGGTGGGCCCTAACCCAGTGACTGGTATTCTTGTAAGAAGAGGGAGGTCTGGGCACAGAGACGCAGGTGCACAGGGCAAATGTGCTGGAGGTGGGGATTGGAGTGGCGCATCTACAAGCCACGAAGCACCAAGGACCCCGGCACCACCAGAAGGTCAGGGACACAGACAGATTCTGCCCTAGAGCCTTCAGAGGGCGCAGGGCCCCAAAGACACCTTCATTTAGGATTTCTGGCCTCTACGACTGTGAAAGAATAAATTCCCATTGTTCTCAGCCACCCGGTGTGTGGCAATTTGTTTCAGCAGCCACAGGAGATGGATACAATGTGTAATTTTCTATGGTGCAATGATACAAAGAAGACAGACCAGGCTCGGGTCATCAGGATGGCCCCTGAGGAGGTGACATCAGGATGAGGTGACAGTCTGGGCCCTGTGAGGACTTGAGGGTGTGCGGTGCTTCTGGTAGGAGGAAGGCCCCACTGCGGGGCCTGGGCAGGGATCAGCTTGGGGCACGGCTGGACAGCTGGGCAGCCTCTGTGCTGGGGTCAGGGAGGCTGGCGGGTGACAGCATCAGGGGCCGCGGCAGGGACCCAGCGGATACAGGGTTTGGGGAGCAGGGGGAGCCCTGCTGGTTGAGAGCAGACTGTGGACAGGCCAGAGCAGGAGGCGTGTGGCGCAGGGCCCGGTGTGGGGTGCGTGGCTGAGTGGAGCCACGAGGGTGGACGGAAGGCCCCGACGCTGGGCGCTTTGGCTTTCACCCTGTGCCGCTGGGCCAGCAGAGGGAACCGGGGTCTGCCTGGGACACCAGCGAAGAAAGGTGTCTGGGCTGGAGTAGGGGGAGCCCCCCGAGTTTACCTGCCATGGGGAGGCAGGCGGCAAACCAGCCCCTAACGCGGTGCAGCCTGACAAGGACGAAGAGTGCGCAGTGTGCATGGACATCATTTTAGACTGTCTCCTCAAGGACGTCTTTGGGTGACAGTGTTGGAGTCCCCACGACCCCCAGTTTCCGAGAGGTGCTGGGAAGGCTCATGGGACTGAGCGTGTGATCCTGGGACCACGGTGATTGATTACAGTGAGAAGAGCACGGGGCAGAGTCCCAGGAGCCTCTCCTCAGAGTCACGCAGGACCCTGAATTTTCCAGCAAGCCTTGTGACCACGCCTTCGAAACGCCGTCCACCGGGGGAGCCGGTCCCGGGGCACATGCGCACACACACACACGCACACACACACATGCACACATGCATACACATGCACACACATGCACACACGCACACACATGCTCACACGCACACATGCTCACACACACACATGCACACACACGCACACACAGGCAGAGCACCATCAGACCTGGAACCAGATCTTCTGCGTCCTAATCAGCAATTCTTGTAAAAACTTTAGATTGAATGTAATTGCCTCGTGCATTAGTAGACCTATGGACTAAGCAAGACGACAGCCCATTCACCCCCCAGGCCTCAACCTTGGGGACGCTGAAAATAAAACAGCGCATGTGAAAAGCATCTTCCAGTTGTAAACCATCGTCGGGACTTTGACTCTAATGTAGTTTTTTTTCTCTCGATGTTTCTCAAGCTCTCTGTGTCTAATTGAAATGATCTGCCTTTTTTGGATTTGTGTGAAAATGACAGTCACACAGCCTCCTTTGATACCAAGGTCCCATCGGGGGCCGTGTGGAGGGCAGGACACCAGTTCTGGGGGCAGCGGCACATGAGCAGGGGCCAGGGGTCATTTTCCTTTGGGTACAGACATGTGTGGGAGTTGGGACAACACACACTTTCACAAATACATGCAACAAAAGAAACAGGGTTCCAATCCTGCTGATTTCTTTCCTCAGAATCACACGGGTCAAGAAACTGCCCATAAATGACATTTATCATGCAGCAACACAGAACTTGCATTCCAAGGCAGATTAACTCATTCCCCAGGTACGTTCCGGACGTTTGCCGATGACAAAGTAAAACACAAATAGCAGGAACCCAGGTCACCCCGATCCTGTTCACACTCCTAGCACGGTGCGCACAGCTGCCGGTGTGTCCAATCTGGCGGTGCCCTGCACCCGAGAAACGGGTCCCAGATCCAGGGCAAGTGCAGGAAAGACGGGGCAAGCTGGGGTGGGAGTCTTTGGTGGTGTCCTTCTTTCATGGCCACTGGTACATTCAACTACGTAAGAACACGAAGATTTACAACATGTTCACTAAATACATCACTGCATTGCAGTGCTTGAAAAAAGCAGCATGAGGGACCCCATGGTAGGTACAAAGCTGTAGGTTTTGCAGGGATGCGATGCTTATTTATAGGTTGCAGGAGCAGCGGGAATAATTAGAGTCTGGTTTGTAGCTGTGCTTTTTAATCTCTAGCTAATATAAATTAATGCAAATGTGAGGGGAAAACAATAGCTATATTGTACATAATTAAATGCATTAACAAAACACAAGAGCATCTGAATACTAATATTTTTACAACAGTTGGGCTTTGTGTCCCTGAATACAGTTATTTGTGAAGCACAGAGAAGGGCATTTGTGTCCCAAAAGTAAGCTTCTCCCAACACATAAGAAGCATGGCGAGAAGTCTAAATCCGTGGATGTGCAGCATTTTTTAGTAGGGACAGGTTCAGTTTAAATGCATCCATTAATATTGCCTTCAGTCACATTAAAGCCCAATGCAGACTTTTTATTTAGATTATTTATAGAGCAGAGCATTTATCACACGATCAGATCTAATTTTACCAGAATATGCAATTCTAATATTTTCTGTATTATTGATCAAATTCTACAAATGCAGGAAAACTTTTCTAAAAAAAAAAAAAAAACCACACCTTCAATGTCATTGCTAGAACAACCCCCATAACACGGGGTCCCGATCATTAGCACTGTGGAGGGGCTCCTTAGTTTGCTCTACATTGTTTCACATTTGCTCATCTGTCTTTCCAGTTAGACGATCCCCCTCTGAGGGGCGGGGACCACGCTGTATTTGTCACAGTGGATGCTCAGCAAGCGCTTACCGTTTGCTCATAGAAGATGCTGATATTTACTGAACGTACTCCAAGAGGAATTAGACCAAAGCCCCACTCTTCTTTGCTAAAAGAACTTAGATTTGGCATAATTGCTGCCAAATTGTTTTTTCTGTATTTATTTTAAAGTGAGAATTTCCCTTAAGTCCTTGACATCTCTACACCCTTAGTGCAAAGAACTCTAGAAATTACAATAATTTCAGTTGTACAATTTAAGTCTTTCTGGCCATGCGGAAGGTTTTCAAATATTCTAAACATAACCATTCAGCATGGCTCCGAACTACCAGAATAAAAATATTTAACTTTCCAGCTCCAACCCTTCGTGAACTCCAAATCCCAATTTATCCATTTGGACTCGTGGTGCCGACTTTGACAAGTCCCTTCGTCCACGTGAGCCCTGAGGTCTGTTTGGGGCAAACCAAAGCGTGTGGACAGCAGAGAAACGCCATCGAGACAGAGCTGCGGGCCGGGTCTCCAGGGTGGGGCTGAGGTGGGGGCCGGAGGACTTGGGGCCGACCCACCCTCTGCCCGGCCGATGTCCCTGAGCAGGTCCCTGGGCCAGGCTGTGCGTCCATTTGCATATTTCAGGTGGAAAGGCACAGTTCAGTCCTTGGAACATCTCAGATGTCCTGGGGCTTCTATCAGCAACTCCCTCAGAAATGCTGCCGTCCACGGAGAGTTACGGAAAGGGCTTTGCTAGATCCGGCTTCTCGTAACCCTACAAACAGGTGGCTGTATTAGTCCTTTATGCAAACGAGAAAATTGAGGCTTAGAGATATGAGGCAGGAACTGATGGAGGAATTTGTTAGCTCCGGGCTATGCTCCCTCTCTATGCTCTGGAAACATACGCAATCCCGCAGCCCTGGGTGCTGCACGCCGGCTCCTTCCCCAGCCCAAACGGGCCTTAACTGCAGCTCGGTTTGTCTCTCAGGTACAGTTTAACTGCAGATCACGGACGGTGAAGGCATCTGGACGGCAGCTCTGAACGGAGGGGCTGACCAGGAGATGTGGAGATCCCCAGCCCGAAGGGCCATCCAGATATAATTTCACCGGGGAAGTTCAATAGACTTTCTCAGACACCTGTCCTAGCCAAAAGCCAGCCAGGGCCAGCGCCTGCAGCCACAGGTAGGCCCCGAATGCGCTCAGTGGACTCAGTGTCCTGGACGGCCACCGAGTCCCAGTTTACAGCATTGCTGTCCTTGGCAGAAATCACAATGGCTGTTAAACACTCGACACAGTGGCCCAGGAGTCCTGGACGTTATGCTGCATCTCTGACGATCCATCCACCCAGTGTTGCCCTGTGTTACCCAAGTGTGGTAACTCCATGCTTGTTTAGAAAACTGTCACTCACCTGTCATCTTGCAATAACCAGAAAATGACAGGGATCAAATAATCACACGAGATCATCTCCAATAAAATTGGGATGACCAAGTGAATACTGTTGGATACTTACATGTTATTTTTTTCACCTAGAGCATATTTCTTATGTGCTATTCCACTGCATCTATGGGAGTCATAAACTTTCGCCAAAACCACGTGTGTGTGAGAAAAAAACCCAGGTTCCTAAGCACACCCCAGACCCAATAATCAGAACGCACAGGGCTGGAGCCCCAACTCTGCCTTTCTGTAGCAGGCGGAGGAGCAGTGGGCAACTATTCACTCTCCAAATAACTCGTGTTCACTCTTTCAACCGCGGCACTGCACAAGCGCGGTCACATGTCCTGCTCTCCGACACGCGCAGTGCGTGGTGACTGCGATGAAAGCCTCCGTGACTTCAGAGCGTGTAAGGAGCCCATCGCTGCTTCGTGTGTAGGGTCTGCTCTGCACCATTCCAGGTAGCGTCGGTGCTGGGAGCACGTCTGGCCAGCGCGGGAGGCGAGCACAGGCGATCCGGGGCCGCGGGCGTGAGGTCCATGTGAGTGCAGGCTCGCAGGCTGCTCCTACTGGGTTTGCAACTGTGTTCGAAAGCCAGAGGTTTGCAGGCCAACAGGAATGCACAGTATTTATTTGATAATCCAGAGTGTGACGTATTGCTCACCAAACCAGGGTAAAACTCAGTACAGAAATCATCCTCTCCACGAATGCAGGTCACACCATCAAATTTACTAGAACACACAGCACGCCCACGGACAAGGCGAGGCCCTGTCTACCTTCTCACTATGATTAATTCAGCGCTTTCTCCTGTGATTAGAGATCTCAAAACATTAGAACCTAAGAGATCATCCAAATATAATTTCACTGGGGAAGTTTGATAAAATTTCACATCCATAGCCAAAGAGATCTTAAATGAGACAGGACACCATGAAAATGACCATTGCCCAAGTAACTGGAGGTTTTCCCAATGACACAAGGTAAGGATGTGAGTTTCGGCCTTGCCTAGTGTGAATCACTGTTGGTTGATTTCATTTATGCTCATGGTTCCGTGTAAACGGGGAATCCCAGACTTCAGGGAGCGGTGGAATAGTAAAAATTAGGGGTTAAAAACAGTGGGCCTTTCTGTTGTCCACCTCAGGAATTCAAGTTTTTATTTTGCCAGCTAAGACATTAAGAAAAAAGAAATAACTACCATGTACTAGCACTATAATTTCATGAAAGCAAGAATTTTGGAATCAACAGGGTAGGAATGGCGTCGTCTCGGGATAAAGGGCCGTGGAATACATTTAGAGTCATAAAAGTTACGTTATGGGGTCACTTTCAACCTGTCTGCAAAGAGGACGCCTCTGTCCACAAGGGCCACCCCAGGCTGCAGTGACCAGCCGGCTGGCGCCCTCCCGGGCAGGAGCAAGGCTGGGGGACGTGTTAGGAAGCCCCAGATCTCCAACAGCTCTGACACTCACGTCTGACTCCCCGGCCCTTTGCAAAAATTCCAAACCCCTCGCAAGACTTTGGACTCACAATTCTCATTGTGCCACAGACCACTGAAGACCCCACAGAGAGGCTTTTGGTCACCAATCTTCTGTGTAAGTATTTTCCTACGTGACATCCACCAGATATTTTGTAAGATGACATCAGTTTATTTGTTTTGAGAGATCACTATAATAATAGACTCCCTGCTTTTCTCCATGTTTTTACCTCGCTTTTAAAAACAATTGTTTTTGGTGGCATATCTGGTTAGGTTTACGGCCCAGAGCACAGTTTTGGTAAGTTGTATTTTAAGTTCCTGTAAAACGACCACATAGCCACACACAAGGCCCCGACCGCAGGGACCTCTCACCCAGGATCTAGAACGTTTCCGGCTCACGAACACGGGCTTCCTTTTAGCGGGTGCCCAGACACAATCTCAGAGGTCCCAGGAGGCCACCCCAAATGCACTTCCTGGTTGTCTTTTTAGGGCCGAGAGTCCAGACGATTGCCTAAGGACGTTTGGGATTCATAAAGTTAAAAACCGAGCGGCTGGAAACTAGAGTCCTGGAGGCTCAGGCCACCGTCAGAAGGTTCGCGAGCGGTTGGTGGGCACGCTGGTGTCTCGTCTTCACTTTCTGTTTCTGCCTTCCTGCTATAAATACCATGCCTAATCTTCGAACCGAGGAACTGTCCACACAGGGACTGCGCGGAGAAAACCGAACAGGGCAGCCGCTCCACCGGCCGCGGAAGGTCCTCCCACAGCGACGGAGCTTCGGCGACTTTCATCCCACATGCGCGATGGCAGGATTCACAGGAGCCGTGTGGCCTCGTCACCCTGAAAACTGAACGCCTGTTTCTGAAATGACTCACAGTCTGGTTTTCCAGCTTACAGTCACTTTAGGGAAGTATTTTCCAAAAATAAATCCATATATCCAAATACACCAAAACGTGCTATTTTCCATAATTGTTCAAATTAATCCTTAGGTGCTAACTCAAAACAGTAACATGGAATAGATTAAGAAAACTATTATTGTGGAATCCACAAAACAGAGAAAATTTTTAATTATTTGGTTTTTGATTTGGTGTTTTTAAATTCATGCTTTTTAAACTGATGCATTTCTTCCATTCCTTTTCATCAGACGGCATCTTCCAGGAGATCGAGCCTGTCCAGGCCACGGTACAATCCAGAAGACCACAACTGACCCTATTTCAAGCCTTCTCTTACGGGACCAGCTGTCATAGCAGAATGAGAACGGGCCACCCAGGGTCCTTCAGAGCAGACAAAGGCAGGTCCCTGAGGTCAGGACACCGTTCTTTAGGGTCAAGAAACTCTTAAGGAATACAGAGACTGCTTTAGAGAACGAAAGAACCGTTATCCAATACCTCAGCCATTGCAAAAGAGAGCCTATCTTTTAAAAAATCAAGAGAAGGTGATGCTGTTTCCTACAGCCCAGGAAAAGCCACATAAAAACTCCCAACAGCAAACTGAAACAAGACGATACAGTTTTCCTCAAGTGTCTTTCTAAATTTCCACTCTCAATTTGCCTCCATTAGTGGGGAGATGCTTTGGCGCCGCGGTAGCACTGGTACCTAAGCAGCTTGGCAGTCCGCACACAGCCCGAGCCCTGCACGCCGCCCGCCCGCCCCCGCTCAGGGCTCCCTGCACGGCCGGCGCCTGCCCTCAGCCGCTGGGAACCTCAGCCCCCTCCTGCAGCACGGTCCCCAGTCCCCGCAGCACGGCTGTCAGGAAAACGTGAGGGACAGCCGAGGAAAGGAGGCAGAGGCTGCTGCATTTGTTCAGACCCGAGGCCCGCGGCTCCGCATTCTTGCGGACGGCATGAGACAGGCCTGTTCCTGTCCGAGCCCAGTTTACAGGTCATTCTTCCATGAGTGAGGTCCTCGACGCCGGGTGTGCTGATTCACAGTGTCTGGCAGAAGGACGTCTTGTCCCAGCGGACACGGTAAGCCACAGGAGGAAGAACGCTCCGGGCTCTGTTCGCGGACCATCAGCCCCTTTCCTCGAGGGCGGCTGGCGGCTCAGCCCCGCCGGCTCTGACCGGTTCCGGGTCGGCGCTCCCGAGCGCCTGCCCCACTCGCCGCCTGGACGGCCGTGCGCCCGCAGGTGACCTTGCCAGGGGGACGCGGGCCTGCAGGCCGTGCGCGGTGCGAACTGGGGCGTTCGCCAAGCACCCAGCTCCTGTCCAGCAGGCGAAGGCGGGCGGGGCCCCTGGACCGTCAGTGCTCAGTGCCTGACAGAAACCCGGGGCTAGAACGGCGGCGACAGGCGTGTTGCCCGGGGTGCAGGGCGGGGTGCTGGGGCAGCGCTGGGCCCTTCGGGGGGCTGTGCGCCTGCAGAGAGCCATGGAATTTGGAAGTGTGGGCCAGGCCCGAAGAGGACTCTGCTTGTTGGTGGAATGCTCGTGGCCCTGGCACGCTGTGCTCGGGGTCACCCAGGAGGGCAAAGGAAACAAAAAGGCCCATGGTGTGGCCGCGGATTTGCTATGGCAGAAATTCTGCATCTATGAGAGGCATGTGGCCGCCCCCCGGCTCCCCGCAGAGATTTATTTAAAACTTTCCCACAATTGAGTCTTATCAACCCACCCGCCTTACACAAATGCCTCCTTTGTGCACCCAGAACATATAGTTTTTATTTGCTCTAAATAGCTCAGCCCCGGAGCCCTCTCCCGGCGGGGAAGGAGCCCTCTCCCGGCGGGGAAGGGGCCCCAGGAGAGGCACCGGGTGCGCAGGGAGCGTGCAGAGGATGGGAACTGGGTCCTGGGCCACGCTTGGCGGTGACCACCATGGGCCACACCCGCTGAACCGGTTTCTTCATCGCTCAGCGGGGCTGCGGGCTGCACGCCCGGCTCCTGACAGGGCTGGCGTCGAGATATGAGGCTTTTTATAAAAGAGCCAGTATCCATACAGATCTGTTCCATGTGCAGCCCTGTATTCTCACGGTGACTTTGCTCCCAGTGGACACACCCAGCGCGTGGACAGGTGTCCCCCAGGACAGTGGCAGCACGGCCACTGCTGCGAACCGCTTTCCTGCGGCAGCGAGTGAGCACTCTCTCCTCGCCCTTGGCCGATTCACACAGCAGGGACTATTTGGATGCTTAGACCAAAGGTCTGGAGTTACATATAGCTCACTCGGATTCTTGGCGCCATCACCTCCTGTGTGATCTCGAGCACGCAATTTAATCTTTGTAAGGCTTGGGGGCCTCATCGCAAGGCTGGCTGCTCAGTTGGAGCTGCCTCGCGGTGCTGCTCGGACGAGGGCTCGCGGTGCGTGCGGTGCGGCGGCCTCAGCCCGCGCAGCGGGTGCTCAGGGAAGGCTTTGTGGTTGTTGCTATTATTACGATATTCAGGAAACAAGTCTGGGAACACCTGTACACGGGCATAAGATCCTGTGTATTTTCCAGCGTCTACCCACCTGTCCACATATCCATTCCTCTGCTCATCTGCCCCTTTTCCTACCCACCCAGCCGCCACCCACCCACCATCGGTCCTTCCATCCGTCCATCCTCCCATCCCTCCTGTATTCGTGCAGCGCCTTGTGTCAGGCGCGATTCTAAGAACAATCCCAACGGCCCTCATCCTGTATAACTCCCCTCCCCCTTTGAGTGAGGTAGAGCCTGACTATGACGGGGTATTTCTCACGACTTTCACATAACGTGACAAAAGAAAGATTATCAGGGACGTCAGACCTAACCACAGGCCCCTGCCGAAGGCAGAGTTTTCTCTGCGGGTAGCACAAGCAGGTGTCGGCGAGATTCCAGGCCGGAAGGATCCGGGCCGCTGCAGGTGTGAGGATGGTGGGGAGCATGTGCAGGCGCCAGAGCGACGCGGAGAGCTGACAGTGACCCCCACTGGCACCAGCAGGGAAGCGGGCCCTTGCTCATAAGCAGCCCCGAGTGGAATTCTGCTGACAGCCCGATGAGCTCGGAAGTGGGCTCCTTACCGGAGAATGTGATGAGCGCCTGGGCCCACTGGCCCCTTCATAACAGCCCCGGAGACCTTGGGCAGGGACGGCCATCGAGCCCCGGACTTCCACCCAGCAGACTCTAGCTCACAGTGGGTTTTGTTTCAAGCGGCTACATGTGTGGAGATTTGTTACGCAGCCATAGAAATCCGAATGCATGCCTCCTGTGGGCCCCAGACCCCAAGGCCCCCCAGGTCCCCTGCAGGTCCCTGCAGCACCCCGACCTCTTGGCCTCCTATAGCCCCCCAGCCTCCCAGACACCCCCACCCCCCACAGGCCCCTCACAGCCCCTACATTTGGGTTTAACAGAAAGGTGGGAGAGAAGGTAGCACGTTTACAGCAGGTGACTAGGGGGCCACCTCTGTGCCCACTGCAGGGTCTGGGCTGGGCTGGTCGGCGGGGAGAGGAAGCCGTGAATAAAGTCGTGGGAAGGAAGAACAGGGTTAGTGACCTCCTGTCAGGGAAGCTGGAAGCCAGAGGGAAAGGGGACAGGAAGGAAGCACAGAGGGAAGGTGCGGCACCTTCCCTGTCTCCTACCAGTGACCGTGCAGCACCCAGGACTTCTCAGTTAGGGAGGGTCGTGCTGCATTCGTATGAACGGCTCCTGCATTTTATTTTTACTGTTCCTGGAGTTGGCAAACTGCTCTGATCATTGACGACTTTGATCCTTTATACAAAATCACATAAAATTATACAATCAGTTACATAAATGATTGCATCTGCCTTGACAAGCAAGGGTGGCTCCTCTTTCTTTAAAAGAACTGAATTTTAGAAGCTTCTCACGTTGTCTTTCTTTTTTTCTTCCCTTCTGATTCTAAAAAGTTTGTTTGCTAAATAACCAAATACGGGATTATTTGGGAAGAATGATCCATGAAAGACTTGCCGGAACCCAGATGAGATTACGGCAACAGGGCCCGCATTCTCTATTTGCAACCAGTACCAAGCAGTGAAATTTCTAGTAATCGCAGCATCGTGAGAAACAAGTCAAACCTGCAGCTGTCCAGTGTAGCCACGAAGAAAAGCTGCGAGTTCCTAAAAAAATGGAAATGACTCCACTCACTACAGCCCTTCAGGAGATTTGCTTGCTGGATACGCGCACGTCCAGCATTTACCTGCAACTGTTCCAGGTTAAACCGGGGAGGTGCGCTGAAGGTGGCGTGCTGTCTCATCCTCTCAGCCAAAGGCACGTGCCGTAAAAACCATGTCCCTCATCTCCAAAAGGATGGGGCCCTTGGCACTGGGCACCGTGCTTTGACACCTGCCCTCATCGAAGGGAGAGGGGGCACGAGTCCCCAATTGCACTCGGCTTGATTGGTATCCTTGCTCTCAGGCAAAATGTAACGTCAAGTTTAACTTTCACATTTCTGAAAACAGTTATATTATTTTTTAAATATTTAGAGAAACTTTTATCATTTGTGGCCTGAGAAAACTAGTCAGAAACTGTAGCCATTTATAATGACTCTGTTTTGCAGGAATAAGCTGGCCCACGGCTCACAATGTAAAAAATAACAGATACATTTACGATCCCGCATTTTAGCAAACGAGAGTTATTTTTAGGTCTTTTCTTGGGGACAGTTGCAGATCTGTGGCACTTACTGTCCCTGGCTGCCCAGGAACAATGGTGTCAAATGTCTAGCACAGCGCGATGTGCTTCACACAATGGCAGCTTTTCAGAAACCGTGCTCCGGCATCGAGGAAGAGCCCGCGCGGGGCCAGCCCGGTACCAGCCAGTGTTAGCTGCTGGTTTTTAAGGAGAAGAAAAACTCACACTCTTCAAGTGAAGAAATATTAGGTAAAATACTTAAAAAACGCTCATGCAATAACGCACGGCTTTCCAGATGAACAGAAGGTGACGTCTGAATTAGATAGACGGGAATGAGGGAGACATTCCAAGATCTCGTTTATAAATTGCCCAGGTAGATGCACTTGGATTTATCTGCTGCCGTCCCCACTTCTAGACACACAGTTTTAGTAAAGAATGCATACTGGTATTTTAAAAGCTTTTTTCCCTCTTTTGGAAAACATTTGAGACAATCCATCATGATCAAATAATCAGACAACATTTACATCGTGTTGGGCTGATGTCAGAACGAAGACATCGAAACATTTCCTGTCTGCTCAGCCAGTGGAGCTAAATACTTTTTAAGGTTTGTTTATGAGAATTCTAAGTTAATCACAACAGGCACTTATAAGAATCCATTTTTACCTCTTGTTGCCTGAATCTGGACTACATTACCGTAAGTATTAAAGAAAGCTGACACTTCAATGTCATGAAAATAAATTTATGCAGCAGCTCTTCAAAATTGAAATAAAATTGCTCTCTTTAAATCTCACTCTAACATTTTCTGTTTGTGTCACAGGGACAATTCTGCACAGATTCCTATCAGCCTGGGGTCACTTCCAAGGGGTCCCGGTTACTGTGGGCTCTACAGATGTAACTCGGCGGTTCTGTTTCTCAGGCGGTTCTGTCCCAGGTGGGGTCTCTGCAGTGCTCCTCTGGGGACAGGTGCAGCAGGGCTGGAGGGGTGGCCGGGCCCCTCCACAAACGTCCAGTGCAGGGAATAAACTGTGATCACTAGACATGGCTTTCCTGGGATAAAGCTTTCAATCTCCGTGCATAGCCCACATGCTCCGATGGACCGAGTTACTGCCTGGTGTCGTGTGTGATGGAAAAGCCTCCTCGCGGACCCGCAGCGAGTGGGAAGGGGCGCTGACCGTCTCTGTTGGTTTAAACACTGTTTTGCTGTGCGCCACTCACGTGCCGACGCCCAGGGGAGGGATGCCATGCTCAGCCCCGCCGGCGCTCAAGGTCCCATCAGATTGCGTCCCAGCAACTCCCCCCAGCCCGCTCGGCCCAGACCCCCGCCCCAGGCCCGTGCCCCCTCCCGCGTCACGGTGTCCTTGTTTCTGCATCTTTGATTCCTGGCTCCCCACCTCCTCGCGGAGCCATGCAAGTGCCCCTCTCCCGGGGGATGTGAGCTCCTCCCGCTGACCGCCTCCCCCACCGTCTGGCCGGCACACTGGGCTGACTTCCAGATGCCCAACGACGCGCCCCACACCATCCAGTGCTCAGAGCGGCGACTTCGGCATTCGAGTCCCCACCCGCGACCACCTGCGTGAGGAACGGCAGGGAGGAGCCCGCTCCGCGGCAGCAGCGGACGCCGCGCCGCCCAGAGCTGCACTGGCCCAGGGCCGACGTCCCGTGGCTGCTGAGACTGACGGGGTGGACAGCAGCCCGTGAGCTTTGCCAGGCCGGGTCCTGGCAAGGCGGCTCTGCGTGGCAAGGGCAGCGTAGGCCGGCCGCACTGGCCCTGGACCCCCGGCTCCTACAGCCACCTCCCCACCCCCAGCTGGGGGCCTCTCTCCTGGCTCCTGTCTCCCTGTGCCCGGGCCCTGCAGCCTCCTGCGGCACGCTGTGGCCTGTCCTCCGAGGGCTGTGCTCAGGGGCCTTCTGCGCTCGTCGCTGCCAGGCAAGACGAGACTCCTGAGGCGGGGTTCGAATCCCTCTTGCGATTGTCCCTCAGGCTCAGGTCCACTGCGCTCTCCCAGAGCTCTGCCGCAGCTGGCACAGCGACTGCCCAGTGTCCCCCACGCCTGCCACCTCTGCAGGCCCCCAGCTGGTTGCACGCAGGTGCGTGTGGAGGAGCGGGGGTGCATGAGAGTGTGTGTGGTGCATGTGGGTGCGTGTGAGTGCATGTGAGCATGTGTGGGCACGTGGGTGTGTGTGAACACATGTGGGTGCATGTGGGTGAGTGTGAATACATGTAGGTACGTGTGGGTGCACGTGGGTGCGTGTGAGCACGTGTGGGTGCGTGTGGGTGGTGCTGCTCTGCTGGAGACGGTGCCTCCTAAGGGGTCCTGCCTCAGTTGGTCCAGTAGGAGCGGCAGGAGCCAAGGGCACCCCAGGCCACACACTGGAACCCCCGAGTCTGATGGGCCGTGCAGGATGTGAAGCGCAAATCTGAAATAGCAACTCTGTCTCTCGGAAACCAAATACAGGCGCTTTCCAGGTGGCGGCCCAAGAGCGTCCTGACGGCTAAGACAAAGGCGTCCAACTCTGGGGCTGATGCCCGTGAGCAAGGAGGATTCTGAGCCTCCCTGGGTCTCAGGCCGGGCTGCGTGGCCATCGCACTGGCCAGAGCCCATCACATCTGCTATTTGTGCCACTGTAAGGCTTGTATGCCCTCTTTGTTCCAGAACTCTCTCAGCTGTCCCATTGTGGCGCTGATGACCCAGAGTGACCCTAAGCAGTACATTTTATTTTTGAAGGCCGGGGCCGGTCAGCGGTGAGTGCACAGGGGAACCGGCCCTGAGCTCAGGTGGCCGCGACTGCCCGGCACTCACGGTCGGAGGACCACTGATCCGCATCCGCTCCCACCTGGAAGGGGCCCCGCTGGGCCGTCACCTGGTCCTCGGATTTGTGGCCCCTGCGGGAAGTGCTCTGCCAACCCAGGAACACCAGGCCCGAGCCCTGAGCCCCTCCTCTCCACTCCGCAGGGCCCTCTCATGCCAAGCACGGCCCTGGGGCCACTGTGCCTGTGGGTGCTGCGTTCTCTCGACCTGCTCCCACCCGTGGAGACGCTGTGGAAAGAGCTGGGAAACGGGAGTGCGCCCAGAACTCGTCCGCCCGCTCTGGAGACGCCTCGCTCAACTGTCTTTAGCGTTTGCAGAAGGGGCAGCAACAGGAGGCTGGGGGGTGGGATGCAGTCAGAGAGGCTGGGGGGTGGGCGCTCTGAGCAGGGACCCTGTGCTCGGCTCACGTGGAGAACGGACGGATGGATCAGCAGGGACTTGGAGACCCCCTGGGACTCCCAAGACAGTCCAGGTGGACTGAAGGGCTCGGACCCCCGCGATGCGAGAGGCGGTCCTTGGTCCAGTCAGCGATCCATGCTCTCAGCAAAGAAACGTGGACAACACGCCTCGTTTCTGGACACGGACCCAGAGAAAGTTCAAGTGCGAATTCCCATTGGCTGCCCCTCAGGTAGCGCCACCCCCTCATCCTTTCTTCCTCCCCACTCTTCTACTGTTTTCTTCAGATAATCGATTTCGTATTTCAGCAAGGTGAGCCTCGGAGCAGAAAATCTAGAGAAAAAGGTAAGTGACGTGCACGTATGCACACATTTAAACGTCAACATGCATAATTAGGCATCACATATGTGGGCGAGCTGTGAACAGTAATGATGCCTGTCCTTTGCAGGGCCTGACATTTGGGGGCAGCGAGCCTTCTGGGTGGGCAGGCTGTGGACCCGCCGCCCGGCCGGGCAGGCCCTGCATGTCCCACCGCGTGTCGCTGGTAAGGACAGAAGCGGCGGTTCTGTTCCTTGTGCCCCAGCGAACATCAGCAGCAACTGAGACTCGAGTTGCTGAGCTGGGGCAGGACAGGCCACAAGGGGAGAGCGACATCCTTTCCTGCCCAGTGGGGACCAGGCCTCCCAGCGCCGCACACCCTGGGAGGGAACGGCCTCAACAGAGCGATAAAACACCAAGGCAGGGCCACGTAGAAGTGAACATTCTGGAACCTGCATCCTTAAATCCCACCCACCCGCCCGGGAGGCACATTGCGGCCATTCCCTCCCAGGCCGGCGCCACCTGCCCCTGCTCTGCCCGTTGGGGATGGACGGACTGTGAAACGGGCTTGGTTTTCTTCCTTCAGCTTGCCATTGCTTTCTGCGTCTGTGGGTGGGCCGCTGTCCTTCAGGGTGGAACATCCACTCTGTCTTTAAATAAGGTGGCGCTCGCTCCTGTGTTGTTTTCAGAGACACCGCAGCCAGCAAGCCCTGATATAAGCAGTGAGGCATCGCACGAAAATCAGCTCATTTTGAAGCTGTGTCAACACCAGCAACTGCCGCAAGTGTCTTTCTAGACACTCCTGGCGACTTGGCAAACACAGGTGTTTCTAGAAACCCAGCGGTTCTAGAAGCTCGGTTGGAATCATTAAGCTTTCAAAGTAGCTGCTGTGATTTTAAAACGAGAAGGACGAAGTGAGGCTCACGCCCCTCTCTCCAGTCCTCCCACGAGTCCCCGCAGCTCCGCGGTGTCACGGCTGCTCCCAGACCCCGAGAAGGGGAACAGGGCCCCAGGACCCTGCGTGGAGGCAAAGACGGGGCCTCTGACTCCTCGCTTCCCTCCGCTCAAGAGCTAAACAGATAAAACCACACGTCACTGCCAGCTTAACACAATTTTGAAAAGCCACTGAAGACAGCTAGACCTGAGTTGGCCTATTTGGAGAACGTCTTTCTCAGGGCAGGCTGCGGGACACGGGGGACAATTCTTACGGTTCTTGCTCCGAGGATCAGTGTTCCTGAAGGACAAAGTCTCACTGCCAGGACGCCTACCTCCACGAAGGCGGAGGACAGCCTGGCTAAGATGCTGGGTGCTCCTGGGGTCAGGGCCAAAGCCCCAGTCTGGAGCCTGGACGCCTGACACCCCCCGGCCAGCCGCCAGCCGCTGCTGACTCTGTTTGCTCATCTGCTACCAACACTTATTGTGTATATAGGAAGTTGGATAACACAGGTGAAAAATTATAAATTATAAAGCTTTTATACATCAATACAAGTGGAAAGAAACAAACAAAAAAACCTCAAAACCAAAAAAAGAAAAACCCTAAAAAACTCTCTTGTCAATATATTTCCAACAACATATTAGTTATTTGCATTATAAAAGTTAATTTGTAAGGTGCATGTTTATACACTCGGACATTTTTCTACTGAAATATGACAGATGGGATTTAAGATCCGCAAAAACTTTGGAGAGTGATACGGCTAAATACCGTACAATTGAAGGAAAAATACAAGAGAACAGCACAGTTTAAACGCTGATAACAAAACCTTAAATTAATTAAGAGTCATCTTAATTCACTGTGGAATGGGCTTTACTCCAAGAGGCCCCCTAATGTGGCGCTGGGCTTGAGCCAGTCCCCCCGACACTGCCCTCTGCACCTCCAGCAGGGGCCGGGAAGGGAAGGCAGAGCTCTGCCACCCGGGAGGCGGACAGGCAGGGCTCTCCCCCCGCAGGGCAGTGGCTCCCGGCAAAGCCTCGCTGTTCTAGATCCTCTCAGAGGTGGAGAAGCGCAAAGCCCAGCTGACCCATGGCCGAGCCAGGGGGTTGGGGCTGGGCAGCCCGAGCGCCGTCTGCGGAGACGTCCTTTGGGTTTGCAGGTTCATTTCTGTGCCCGTCACTCATCACAGACAACCTGAGGCGGATGTCGGGCCCTGTGGGAACCTCCATCTCTGTGGTCCCCACGCAAACAACAGGCCTCTAACATGTCCGGCGTCACCCTAGAGGGCCCGAGTGGAGGCAGCAGAGGGAGCATCTGGCGAGGGGACTGCGCAGGAGGGGCGGGAGCTCAGTGTCTGCGTCGGCCTGTCCTGTCTGCACGGGGCCAGCGAGCCATTTACCAGCCTGCGTCCCGCCGGCCACCCGCAGAGAGACTTGCTGGGAGGCAGAGTCCAGCCGCCTGGGGAGGGCAGAGGCTGGCATTTAACCAGCTGCCCACACCCTGCCTGGGAGGCAGCACACCAGCAGGGCAGAAAACCAAACGGGTGAGCCGCGAGGGGCCTGAGCACCGGCCAGGGAGCTGGGGCTTTGCTGGGTCCACGGCAGAGCCACCAAAGCCGTCCAGAGTTCCTCTTTCATCGAAGCCCGTGGTCTTATTTAAAATCACACAGACTCTAAGACAAAGTCCGTCCTCACGGAGACTGACCTACTGGGACCTCGGGGTCGCAGGCCAGCATCACTCATTACCTTTTCTTTTCTTGGACATGAAAATGTCAACAACGTTGCTGACGGTGCTGGTTGCGCCTGTCCCCGGGCGTCCAGCCCAGCCTGACTCCTCTCGTTACAGACGTTCTCAGGCACTTGACACCCTGACGTGCCTTCCGTCGCGGCCAGACCACGTTTGATGTGGGACTAATCTTCGTAGGTGCCAAAAAGTTTCTTCTTTTTATTTTTAATCCCTTCCTGGCAGTTTCAAAGGGCCTAGGCTGGCACTCGTGCTGTGAGGCGCCGCGGCTGCCAACACCTGTCATGGGTCACGCAGGAAGGTGTCAGGTTGAGCCATCAGCTGAGGAAGTCAGTGGGGCTGAGCCGACGGGCACATCTGCGTGTCTCCCAGGCAGACGCTCTCTTCTTCCTCTTTGGGGCTCGCAGCTCACCCCAGTGGGACGGGGGCAGGAGGTCCCTTTGCGAGCGGCACACAGAACTCCAGCTTTCTTGGAAACCGTGACCTGGGACCCTGTGCGGTCAGGTGCCTGTCAGAGTCCTGGCTCAGGAAAGTGACCCTATGTATTTTAATTCTGTCTGTGGGTCATATTAGGCGCTCAGAAGGCTGTACCCTGGGGTCCTATTATCCTGGATTTCAATGCCAAAGATTTACGTTGCATCATTGGCTTTTATCGAAGTTAATTATTAATACAATAGAGTGCATATGAAACTAATGACCACATTTGCTATAAAAATACATCAATGTCGTCGGCTACCGTGTGACTCATCTGTGATAAAAATTTAAACAAAAAAAATTCTCAGTATGTCTGGCAGGTGAAGAAACCAAGACACGAAAGATGAGCAAACTGCCAGAGCTGCGTGGCGCACGGTGGGTGGGGCTGCACTGTCTGCCGCGTGACACGAGAAATGTCAACCGGGCGGGTCTCCCTTCCGTGTAGGCAGCTGGGTGTACAGTGTGACGTTTCAGTGTGGCAACTGTTACGCAGCTGACATATTTATGGCCTTACTTTACTGATCTAGACTTCACAACTGTATTTATCTTTTACTGTTTCCGCGTGCGTCCTCTCACTGCAGGCTAACTCCAGCTTTGTGAACAAAGAGGAGCAAACACACACACGAAGTCCGTTAGCACAAGCATTAACCACAGGTAATTCTGTCCCCGTTGTCTGAGCGAAGAACCAGGATGTTTTCCTCGTGACTTTGACGGGATCGTGCCTTTGTCCGCAACACGCAGGGACTTAGCGCCAGCCGGCTGTGCACGGAGGCGGGCGGGCTGCGCTTCTATCTGGGACACCTGTGGCGGGAGCCAGCGCAGGCGCCAGGCGAGGAGAGCCCGTCCTTCCCGTCTGCGTCTGAGCCGTCTGTTCCCGAGGAGCAGTGGCGCCCCCTCTCGGTGGCTGCTGTCCTTTGCCACCCTAGTGCGGGGACAGCTGGGACTTGGCTCCTCATGAGCTGCCTGCCCTTGTCTCAGCCCCCAGCAGTGAGCCGCGAACGCGGGCAGAGCGCGGTGCAAGTGCGTGCGGTTCGGAGAGGCTCAGCCACGGGTCCGCCGCGATCGACCCGGCTCCCCGCAGCTCAGACACCACGGGCTCTCCAGGCCGCTCTGCCTTAAAGGGTTTTCTTCCTCCTCCCGTAACTGGGAAAAACAGCCCTGAGACCGAGCACAGCACCGAGGGGAAAATGACAGAGACGCGAAGGCCTGCCCTGCCGGGTCACTGGCCTGGACCCAAAACAGTGCTTCCGCGGGCTCCGCACCAGGAAACGGAAGAGAGCAAAGCGCTACGGTGTGGCGGAGTCCGCCCGCGGGGCTGCGAGCTCGGAGTGTGAGCCGGGCCCCCCGTGCCTCGCGTGCTCACAGCACACGGAAGGCAGGGCTTGCTAGCATACTGATAGGATTTGCTTTCCCGTCAGGAAAAGACCTTTCTGTGAAGGGGGCGGGAGCCGCTGCCGTCATCTGAGTGACAGGTGCACGGCACGTCCTCATTTGAAAAGAACTGTCACACGCGTGCTCCGGGATTGCACCGGCAAGATTAACCGCAGGGATTAGGTTCGCTTCCTTTTGCTCAGCACCCTGCACCTCTACGCGGAGCTTCTGCGGCTTCCAGGGAGGATTTTGGGGATGGCACGTTACCAGCTCAGAAGCCGACGCCCAGAGCTTGGCGGGGACCCCCCACCTGCGCTGCTGGGGACTGCGGTGCGCGTGGCTGGAGGGAGGCAGGGGCAGCGCGGCCGCCCTCACTCACGCCAGCGAAGGCAGCGCGGGGTCAGCCGGCAGACGCCCCCACCGCCCCTGCTCGGGACTCGACTCCATCAAGCATCAGCTGCAGGTGCCCGAGGGTGACGCCTGGGGACTGTCTCCTGACCGCACTAGCAGCGGTGTATTTGTGATTATGTGCGTTTGCTCAAGAAGGGTGAAATCATAGAAAGGAAGGACCTTTTGAAAAAGAGCCAGTTAATCAGGAACAAAAACCACTGAGGTGGATCATTCTGCCTAACAAGTGAGGAACGAAGAAAGACCTTTCCGTAGCTAAGCGGACACCGGCCAGGGAACGTGGCCAGGAGGCCTGTTTGCCCTGAACGTCTATGGCCGCCGCGCTGGGCTGCCCTGGGTCCAGGGGTGCTTATGTCATTAGCAGAAAACCTCCCCTCCCCTCTGACATGCCGGTGGGTTCTCGGGATCCGCACGGGTAATACCGCCTGTCCGTTCTCTTGACTTTGGGACTGCGCGGGGGAAGGAGCAGCGCACCCGGAACAGGGCTGCCCAGAGCGTCTGCGCAGCCGTGGGGCTTGGGAAGGTCACTGAGCTTCCGTGTGGTGACAGAACGCGGGTCCCTCCTCGCCAGCGCAAAAATCGACTGCGACCACCGTCGTCCGCTCACGGGAAGCAGGAATAAAGGTCCATATCAATATGTCTTAGTTTGTTTTCTGTTGCTACAGCTGAACGCCTGAGACTGTGTAATTTATAAAGTAAAGAAATTTATAAAGTAAAGAACTGTGAGAGTTCCGGGAGCTGGGAGTCCGAGGGCACGGCCCCAGCCCCTGCGTGGCTTCTGCCGCGTCCTGACAGGTGCGCCGGCTCAGGTCTCTCTTCGTCAACTAGGAAGCCCCCCGTCCACCATGGGGCCCTGCTCTGATGATCTCATCTAATCCTAATTACCTCCCAGAGGCCCCCGCTCCAACCAACATACGAATTTGGGATCAAGGTTCCAACACGTGGAATTTGGGGGATGCATTCAAGCCATAGCAGTATGTAAAGGCAATTTATATTCAGGAAGGCAATACAAAAAGTAGAATTTTTCAGACAGCAATTGTTTCCCAGAGCCTCTGCGTCACCGGGGCAGGTCCGCTTCCTCATTAGTTATTTTTTATGAGCACTATTTTATGAGCACTCTCTAATGCCCACACACAAAGGGACAAATAGATGAAGAGAGAAGTACCACATAGGAGAGAAAAACCTAAGAAATGTCAGGAGTCTGTGTAAAAGAAATCACGCAAATCAAAAACAAAACCAAAAACCAGAGGAAGGGCTATCTTCACCACATGTCCACACGGTCTACGTTGTTAATGACAAGAGCAGACCCGCAGATCACCCCTGAAATCATAAAACTAAGCGCTTCCCTAGAGGAGAGCGCCCGCGCAGCGCCACCGCGTGGGGCCATGCCGTCCCGTGTGCCACCTACCGAACACGTCGCTGTCTTCCGAGGCTGCTTGGGAAAGTTCGCTGAGGTTTCTCTTCTTTTCAGATTCTCCTCTGCTGGTTTCAGCATCCTAGATAAAAACACAACAAAACCCTTTCTTAGGCTGAAGTGTTTTATCAACAAAATAATCATGCATTTTTTCCTTCTACATTTTTGCAGACCAGTCTCTCACTTCCTAGGCACCATTCCCCAGGGCCATGAGATGTGCACAGTCTGCATCGCACACTCCTTCCCTCTGCAGAGAGGGCCGCACAGCCGTACGGGCTACACGCTCTGGAGCTGGCCCACCGGGGTGCACGTCTGGCTTGGCTTGCTGCTGAGCAGCTGTGTGACCTCAGGCAAGTCACTTAGCCTCTCTGTGCCTCAGTTTCCTTAACTATAAAAGGGAGAACTTACTAGTATTGCGTGACATGGTTCTAATGAGGATTACTAAAGTTAACATTTATAAAGTGTTTAGAACAGGCCCGGCAAGTAGAAATTGCTACTTGTTTGTTTGCCGAATGAAATGGAAACTGAAATAAGAAAGGTGGGAAGCTCCCCTGGAGCCCCAGCCGTGCTCCACGTTGTCTCTTGCGGCAGGTGTGGTCCTCCCGGCTTTCCCTCTCCACTCTTGAGGGTCCTCCTCCCTGGCTCCAGCAGACCTCTGGGGGGGGTGCTGCCCTGGGTGGGACAGCGGCACGGCCACGCACCCTGCACACCCGTCACACCCCTGCACGCCCATCACACCCCTGCACGCCCCGCGCACCCAGCCCCAGCAGTGGGCGTGGCTGCCGCACAGAGAGGCACAGCCCGGGTGTGCGGGGACCTGGGGTTGCGGAGACGACGGAGCTGCAGATCCTGAAGTTCGTCTGGGTGCCCTGAGTTGGGCTGTGTCTGAAGCGGACGCCAGTGAATCTCTGTCTCTGTAACTCCCCAACACCCCAGCTTTCGTTATTTGAGTTGGGTTTGCCAGTTGCAACAAAAACTGTCTTGATTAATACGTCAACCTAAAGTCTGACTCAGACCTGGAGTGACTCAGACCTGGAGTGACTCAGTGACATACTGCGGGCTGTTTGCTTCCGCAGCGGAGTCCAGCCTCTGAGTTCACGCCAGAAGGGCCCCCCACACCCTCCTCGGGAAGCCCTCTGCCCCATGCGTGTGTGCGAGTGTGTGTGCACGTGTGTGTGTGCTGCTACATGTGCGTATGTATGTGTGCATGTGTGTGCGCACGTGAGCATGTGTGTGTCACCAGCGGTCTCCACTCCCGTTGCCAGCCAGACAGGAGGGGATAAGAGGTCGAGGTCTCCAACAGCCAACGTTTATAAGATTGTTTCCATAATTCATCGGTGTTCAGTGTTACTTATACATAAAAACAGACACTGATTATTTGACTTATAGAATTGAAGAGAGAAGTTGCCTCCAGGTCGTTAAACAAATCGACAGGACGCTTGGTCTGGACGGAGCTCCCGCACCAGGCCCCACAGAGCCCCCAGGGGGAGCCGCTCCTGCTGAGGCCCCAGGACAACACTCGGATTCCCACCCGACCTTCCCAGGAGTCAGGAGAGAGCGAGCAGCCACATTTCCCAACAGGCGTCCTGCTGCACGAGGAAGTCCTGTCTGCTTTAACCCTCACACGGAGAGTCCCTCCAAGCGACCACCTGTCCACCTGTCCACAGTGTGTTCTGTGTCTCCTCCCACCGGCCCTTCTGTCCCGAAAACCAGCCTCCTCTGCTGGGCCCTGGGAGCATTCGCCCTCTTTGACAGAATGCGGTGTTGCCCGACTCTAGGACGGCAGATAAAAGCCAACTAAGATCTTAAATCTGTTGTAATTCTGCCTCTGACAACGCACGTCAGCAAAGCTCACGTTGCCAGCTGGCCAATGTGTAAATTAATAAGTTGGTGTTTTCCGGACTGAGATCTGCAAAGTTCCATAAAATGGTTATTAATAGTACATAATAATATGTAAGTAATGTTAAAACTCACTAGTAATTGAAGAAAAACAAAGCAAAACAAGAATGACTTTTTTTTAACATATCGACAAAATTGGAAAAAAACCTGATTTCCGGTGTTGTTGAGGACGTGGTGAAACAGGGACTCTTCCGGGAATTGGGATAAACACTGGCAGCCTCTCTGGACGACAAACGGCAGCAGCCACCTAGTGCGCCTGGGCCGCGCCCGCGGGTGTCCCTTGCTCTCACCCCTTCTGCACCCTCCGGCCAGGCGGGGTCCTGGCCTCGGGGACTCTGCCCTCAGCCGTCCCAGGGCGCCCAGGGACCCAGCAACTGTGTGTCCCCTGCAGATCCTCACATCTCTGTCACACAGACTGTTGCGAACGCCCCGTTTGTTTCTTCGTCTCCCTACTACGCCGTAAACGCTCCTGAGAAGAGGACTTCGCCTTATGAATCTTTCCATCCCTCAAACCTAGCACGGTGCTTCAAACCCTGCAAGTGCTGAAAAGACCTTTCAGTTTCATGCTATTTAAAAACAGTTTAAAATGGATCATTTCTGTTTCAGCAGGGGGAGCCAAAGATCGCTTAATATATATATTTTTCATGTCTACTTATTAAATTTTAGGAGAGAATTTCAGAAGAGAGTAAAACTTGCAACAGAGAGAGTCTTGGATCAGCTGTGAATTCATGTCATATATGTTCACTTTACATGTAGCTTCTATGCCAGTATCAAATCATATTCTTTACTAACTACAAAGTAATAGGTATTAAATTTCACTTAGCCCAAGGCTTCCCCCTTGTAAGTTTGGCCTGAAGGTTTCTCCGCATGTACGTAGCGCGTGGTACCCGGGTTGCGGTAAACAGACGGTAACTTACTCTTGTCCTGACCAGTGAGTTCCCGCCAACTGCAGGGCCGACTGCTCGACCCGTGTCAAACAAGGCAGACGCTGCCCTGCAGCCCATCCGGCTGCTTCTGGGCCTCACTTCTGTTTTCTCTACATCACTTTCATTTTTCTGCTCACGAATCCTCCCTGACCACAATCAATAAATCACATCTTCCAGCTAGAACTGGCAGTTGTTTCTCTCTTAGTGGCGAGTGAAAACCAAGCTGAGTCTTAGAAGTCACGGTACTTTGGACGCAGTGAAAGGTGGGCATTTGAGCGGGGGGTGACAATAGAGTGGCAGCCACCTCCCTGCTCATCCCCAGGCTGGTTTTGAGGGTTGGGATGGTGGCAGAATGGGGAAGGGATCCTTTGCATCCTCCTCCCCGGCTTCGGCGGACTCCGTCCTACGGCGACAGAGCCCACTCTGCTTGCCCCACACAGAAGCAGCCACAGATGGACCTGAACGGTGGTGACACACAGGACCCCAAGTCCTGCCGTTTTCTCCGTCTTCTCAATATCAACACTCTGACGATTAAACATCCGTCCTCCCTACAGAGGTGCGCGACGGTGCACTGAAGCACGTACTCGCCTGGGAAATTTAATGACTAATTTCTGTCCAAAGAAAAGCTTGCTTTTGAGATCTGATACCGTTGTTATTCCACGAACATAAAATATATCCTTATGAATAACATTTCCGATGAGCAAAATGTCTACTAGCAAAACAAAGTCGAGATGACTGTCAAAGGGGATGTGATTTTCAAGGTGAAGAAACAAGAGCTTCCTGTCGAGAGCACTCGGACATGGGACAGGAGGGTCGTCCCGATCTCTTGGGTCCTCCCATGGTGTCCCTGCCCGGATGTGTCCAAATTGATTCCAAACTGGGTCTCTGCCTGCAGGTGTCTAAATGCACTTCAAGCAATTACGGCTCCTTCGTGCTCTTTGTGCCAATTTTCCTTTCCATCGGCCTGCGTGCGTGGGAGCTGACTTATGCCCACTTCTTTATCCACAATAATTTTAGGGGAAAGCACAAAAAGACAAACTTCCATAATTTTCATAATTGTGCATGTAGATTTAACACTATTTCTAAATATAGATGAGATTCACTACTCACCAGGGGCACAGTATTCATTATAAATTAAGCAGTTTATTCAAACCACCCACACCCGGCACTTTATTTTTTTACTGAGGCAAAGTTTTCTTTCACGTGCAATTAAAGCATCTCTTTAGCCAACGCATCCTCTGCCGAATGGATACAGCTTCCAAGTGACACGTTTGTTCGAACCGCAGTGTGTCTCCCCTCGCCATGGTCACAGCTGTCAGCACTAGGCCACGAGGAGGTGGCGCCTTTTCCATCCCGTCCGCTCTTCCCGGGCCGCGCTCCCCTCACCCCGCTGGTTTGGGAGGAAGCTGAGCATTTGTCCTGCGCCCTGGCCCCGAGTGGCGGCCTGAACGGGGTATCGGGGACAGAATTCATCGTTCTTTAGCGTCGAAAGGGTTTTCAAAATTCTCTTTCAATAAAGCGGGTATTTCTTGCATTTCCTAAAGAAATGCTGCCTTTCAAATCCTTCTCCTGACTGGGGTCAGGCATTATATGCTCGACATTCGCAGGACAAAGAAATGCTCAAAGGTCCTCACAAACAGCTGCCCAGCGTGTCCAGGTATGTGCAAGGCACAAGGTCCCCAACCCAGGCGAGGTGTCCTCGGGCTCTGAAGGGCCATGATTCTGGTTCTCTGCAAGGAGTTGATTCTGTTAGAGACCAAAGAAACCTCACCAGGTCAAACCAAAGATTTTCAAACTGGACAGGAAATAGCCCCACGTCTGGCCAGGCCAGTGGCAGGTCGAAGGGAGGACAGGGCAGGGCCGGGACGCACAGGGCCGTGGTCCTCCCTGGTTCTCCCTTGCACTGCCTGTGCGCTGCAAACCCCACACTCCAGAGTGGCCACCAGACGTCATTCTCTTTTATGGGCCGAACTGTGTCTCTTAGAAATACGTGTGCGTGGGCCGGATGCAGTGGCTCATGCCTGTAATCGCAGCACTCTGGGAGGCTGAGGCCAGAGGATTGCTTGAGGCCAGGAGTTTGAGGTTGCTGTGAGCTATGATGATGCACCATGGCACTTTACCCAGGGTGACAGAGTGAGGTCCTGTCTCAAAAAAAAAAAACCATATATATATATATGTATGTATGTATGTGTACATATATGTATATGTATATGTGTGTCCTAACCCCCGTACCCGGGGCCTTACTTGGTAACCAGGTCTTTGCCGATGTGATCAAGTTGAACTGGAGTCGTGCCGTGTTAGGCTGAGCCCTGCTCCAGTGACTGGTGTCCTTACGGGACGAGGAAGTTTGACGCAGGGACACGTGGAAGAGTGTCCCCTGTGATGACGGCGGGGCCTTCGGTGACACAGCCACAGCCCAGGAACACCCAGGACTGCCGGGAGCTGCCTGACGCTGGGGGAGGCTGGGCAGATTCTCCCCCGGGGCCTCGGAAGGAGGCCGCCCTGCCCACGCTGGCGAGGACCAGCTTCTGCTGTCCTAAGCCAGCGTCTGTGGTAGCGCGTTGCAGAAGCCACAGGAAGTGAACACATCCCCCACATGTATAGCAGAGCAGCGCTGGATGTCAGCACACTTGTGAGGGAGGACAGGGAAAAAGATGTATTCTTTAGAACTAAGGAGTTCCCAGTCTCTTTGTCTGTTACGCACCAGGGATCAGTCTCACCTCCCCTGTGAGTAAAACATGAAAAAACAAAAAACAAACAAACAATAAACATCATCCAGCCTTGACCTCTAAAGTTGAAGTAGCAAACTTTCCCCTGGGGGTGGGCGTGGGCCCTGCGCTGGGCTCTGGGGCGGGTGATAGGAGGGGGACCCCCGGGAACTCACAGGTCACCTTTGCCCGCCACCCAGAAGGTGCAATTTGGTTATTATGTCTCCACCAGAACCAAGCGGAGAGGCAAGATCGAGTCCAACCCCCCAAGCCAGCTGCAGGCCGGAGTGCTGGGGAAGGGGCTGGCGGTGTCTGGGGCCGGCCTGCCCAGGAACTGCGCCCGCCACCAGAGGGTCTGACTGTGGAGGGCGTCACCTGCCACGTCTGGAGATTTTCCCCTTCGGTTCAGCGATTTACACACATGCGCACACATGTACACACACACTGTAGGTGAAAATATGCTTATAATTAGCCTTGCATTTCGATGGCTGGCCAATGGCAATTTTGGGAGGCCCAGAGGATAGTCTCTAATCACGACAGAAAATTCTGACAAGTAACAAAAAGGCTACTGGAGAGAAAAACACCTGTGGTCATGCTGTTCACAGAGTTACAAGGTTTATTCCCAGAGTTCTGATTCGACTAGAAGACACTCATCAGGAAGAGGACAGGTGTTGAAACACGTTGCAAAGCGACACCGGCCCGCAGAACCAGTTGTGCGTTAGACCTGAGTCATGGCCCCACTGCAGGCTGCTTTTTGTTAAAAAAAACTGTAAGAGGTGATTTTGAGAGTTTACAATGCCTCACCAGAAAAGACTGTGCATTTCCTGAGATGTCATGAAACTTGAGTCGGGAATCGCTGGTTCAGACGCAGGTCAGAGCCTCGTCCGGTTCCAGTTCCTCAGCTCCTCCCCACTCTCCTCATTCCAGCCAGACTTGCACAGGGGCCGAGGACACAAAGGCCACAAGGTGCGGGGCCTGCCCCGCGGAGCTCCCCGCGCAGGCAGCCGGAATGGGCGCTTCAGAAATAAAATCAGGCGGGGCGCGCGGTGGCTCGCGCCTGTATTCCTGGCACTTCGGGAGGCCGAGGCAGGAGGATTGCGTGAGCCCAGGAGTTTGAGGCTGCAGTGATTTGTGATGATGCCACTGCACTCTAGCCCAGGTGACAGAGTGAGACCTTGTCTCAAATAAATAAATAAAATAACATCAGGAGTCATCAAGCCAACCAGCATCACCCGACAGGTGTTCATTACCCAGTGTGGGCTGAGCCGGCTCCGTCCCCCGCGGTGTGCATAGGTGTCGGAAGTGCATCGTGTTTATGTTTTCTGAGACAGCCTAGAAGGGAAATTACACAGCAACTCATCATTTTTACAATTCCTAGGATGCTTAGGGAGGTGAGTTGCAAATCTCGGCCCTCCTTCCTGAAAGCAATGTGTTCCTTTGGAATCTTACACTCGACTGATGCTGTCTAAAATAAAATAAAATAAAATATAAAATAAATAAAATAAAAATAAAATAAAATAAACCCAGTGGAGACATCCTGATGACCTCTCAGGTGACATATCGCCCCATTCACCACCCGCAGCTCAGCCTCACAGAGCCCGGTGCACAGACGCCGGGGTCCTGCCGGCAGCACGCTCCCTTCCCCGTTTCACTGCTGCGCACAAACCCCCGTGCGGCCTGTTTCTCCGACGCCACACCTATTTTAGCCTAGGTCATTCTGGAGGGGAGGCGCCTAGAACACAGATACTTATCTAAGCTTCCCTTTACCCTCTGCCGTGGCCCCTGCTGCAGGCAGATTTAGTCCACCCAGAGGTTTGCAGATAACGGTGTTGGGCACGGGGTCAGCAACACATGCTGTACGTTGTATCAAAATCACTGTTCGCACAAGAGCTGAGATTTCGGGTTCTCCAGACATCGATCGCCTGGGTAAACGTGGGAAAGTAAGTTCCCTCTGTTTGCTCACCTTTAAAATGAACTTATGATCAGACTTATCTATGTGGTGGTTGTGAGGAGTTTTCAACAAATGAAAGCTACTTTCTGCAGAAATACATAAAACTACTGAAAACACACATTGGCAGCATATTAACCGCGTTGTCATCAGAATGAGCTGTTGTTTTTTGTCAGAGTCATCAAAGCCAACTCTTAGGGGTCCTGGCACAGGACCCCCTGGTGTGGCATGGAATGAACAGGTTGTCCCGGGTCAGCCCGGAGGTAGGGTGGCCTGGTGCCCGCGGAAACATCTGCAAGGAGCGGTCACAGCACAGCTGGCCTAGTGACAGATTCTACTCCTAGGGACGTCCCCAGAAGAAATAAAAACCTATGTCCACACAAACACTTGCACGTGAATATCCATAGCAGCATTATTCATAATAGTCCAAGGTGGAAACAACCCAAGTGTCCAACTAGTGAATGGGTAAATAAAACATGAGATAGTCCCACAGTGGAATATTACTCAGTGATGAAAAGGGAATTTAGTGAGCTACTGGTACACGCTGCAATACGGATGAACTCTGGAAATGACGCTATGGGAAAGAAGCCAGCCATGAAGAACCACATGTCGTCTGATTCCACGCATACGACATGTCCGGGACAGGTCAACTGTGGGACCACGGTGATTAGTCAGTGTCCAGGGCAGGGAGCAGGATGTGGTGGGGTGGTGACTGCTAACAGGTGTGGGGCTTCTCTGGGGGGACGGAGTGCAGTGCGTTAGATTGCGGTGGTGGCCCATGCTGTGAAAATGTAGGACATGCTCAGTTGCACCCCAGGGTGCACCCAGCAGCCCGGGACCGGTGGGGCTTTGTCTGACACGCAGCCCAGACAAGAGCCAGAGGAGGAGGACCCGCCCTTGCGGCAGCCGGCCGGACCCCAACGGCGGGGGACGGACGCCGTGTACTGCAGTGCCAGGACGTGGGGAATTAAAACTTTAGAAAACTCTGACTCTCTCTCTAACTAATCGCTAGCCCGGCTAGTCTCCCTCCGGCCAGAGTGATTGCTCTGAATGCGCTATGGATAAAGGCTCGGCAAACACTTCCTGCTCTGCAGTGCTCAACGCCAGGACTCGGCAGAAACGTGCAGCCACCACGGCCCCAATCTCAGCGAAGCGAGGTTCCAGATCCAGGACGCCCCCTCCTGACCTAGCTGCTTTGACAGGACCAGCTGAAAACACAGGCAGCATTTCTGATAACACGAGCATACGAGAATCCAGGATTTTTTTAAAATTAAGAAACTACACGAGAGAAATGAAAACGTGTCCACATAAAGACCTGCACGTGAGCTTTTGTTGATAGCAGTGTCTGCCGTTCACATATCCGTCAACAGATAAACAAAATGCGGCGTTTCCATACAGTGCACTGTTATTTAGCTACATACAGGATCATATAATTGAGACATACATATATAAAAGAATAAAGCACTGATACACGCTACAACACGGATGAGCCTTGAAAACATCATGGTACATGAAGGAAGCCAGACACAGAAGACCACGTGTGATTCCATTGCTGTGAAGTATCCGGAGTGGGGAAGCCGAGAGACAGAGCGCGGATCGCTGGTGGCCATGGGGGATTGGGAGCGATTGCTACAGTGCGGTTTTCTTTTTGAGGTGACGTCCACATTGTAAAATTGACTGTCGGCACAGTTATGTTTATCTATGAATACAGTAAAAAACACTGCATAGCATTTAAATGGGTAAATTGTACGGTATTTAAATTATATCTCAATAAAGCTGTTTAAGAAAAAACCCTGTAACTGCTCTGTTTGCAGGCAGTTAAAAATGAAATGTCATAGCATTGTTAAAGGGGGATTTGAAGCCACATGTCGGAGAAAGCTCACGAAGCCACTTTCCTGCGGAAACATTCCCGTAGGTTGGCAAATTGCCCTTGTAGTTTCAAGCCATGCTCCTCGCGAGGTCATTTTGCAGCACAGTTAGGATTACAGCGTAGCTAGGATTGCAGCGTAGCTAGGATTGCAGTGTTCTTCTTAGACGATGCACACTGTGAGAGTCATCGGAACCAAAGTGGAGTTGCCAAGGTTAAGGAAACCCTGAAAGATGGCGGGGGAGCCGCGATGGGAGGGTCCTTGCGCTGTGGGATGTCAACGAGATCTGCCACAAAAGACTGCAAAACCACAGCCTTGCACAAAGGCCATCACAACTTTACACAGAAAATACCTCCGCAAGGACGTCTGTCCAGCAGCTGCCTGCCCAGCCCTGCACTGACGCCACCCTTGTTATTGATCTCGTGGCCAAGAATGAAAACCTGACAACGATTATGCAATCCTCCTCCTCCTTTTCCTTTAAGCACCTTTGTCTTCCTTCGGGTCCCTGAATACATGCGTAGTTTGCTGTGGCACCCGTGTCCCCATTGCTGCTGTCTATTAGAGAGCCTCCCTCTCTGCCTCTTGTTTAGGTTGACAATGCAAAGAAATGTGCTCAGGACTTTATTTAAATGTTGACTTTTGGAAGTTGCCCCCAAATTAATATTAACTAGTGTCCCAGTAAGACTGTTTACCAAGGCCTGTTGTGTAACCGGACCCACTCACTTCTATTTTAGGAACACAAATATCTTGCTGCTCTTTCCTGGAAGCCGCGGCCCTATCAGCTGGTTAAGTAAAACAAGCAGAGCGTCACATTAGGAGGGGGAAGGGAGGAGGGAAGGAGACGGAGAGAGACCGATTCTGTTCAGTGAGCTCTGTCACTGTGAGTTTGATAGGCGCGTGAATTTCAAGTTTGATTAAAATGCACTTAAAGCCACTGCACGCAAGGGAAAGGCATCCGCGCAGTTCAAAACAATAGTGCGCATTACCGAAAACAGAACAGCGCAATGGAAACCTCTGACGCTTCTGATCTGAAGGTGAACACATTTCCTTTAGTTTTATGTAATAAAAACTGTCCAACTTCATTTCTTAAATACATCCGCCTCTGCTTGCACATGTTTCTGCGTGAAAATGGCGTTTTCCGCTCCCAGGGTCATTGTCAACGCCGGATGAGCTCATATGTGTAAAGCCCGTGACAGTGTCGCCCTCCGCTGGCACAGGGTCAGTGCCAGATGCCATCACTACGGATTTACTCTTACTCATCCTATGACGATTTTCCAGTCAGATCTTTGGAAAGATGGAAATAAAATCTTCTTAAGGAAAGCACAGGTTTTAACGTATCAACGCAGTAAGATTAAGAAGTGAAAGGCAGAGGGGACACAGAGAGAAGCCCACTGTGCCTGCGCTCTGGCTCCCTGCCCTGAAGGGACGAGCTCGCCCTGCAAAGTGGGATTGCAGACGGGTTTCCTGAAGGCAGGGGCGTCCCTGTGATCGGGAGGAGGGGTCACCGGGACAGCACATCTGCTCCAACTCGTCCTCACAGCTAGAGACAGGGACCAGGCTGAGGCTTGTTTCTACCCACTCAGCGGCAAAGCAGCCACCTGAGCTTTGTAGGCACCGGAGCGTAGTCCCAGAATTTGGTGCGTACCAATGTCGTAGGTGCCAATTACCAAGACCAATGAAGATCAATCCCTCCTCTCATGAGAGTCGGACCAAAATCCTCTCTGCAAATGCACACGTAGAAGGAATTTTGTTTTTTAGGCCTCAGACCTTCTCTTGTTTCATAGTTGATAATAAAATCAGGTCAGAATATGGTTACGAGAAGACACAAGTCATACAATTATTTTGAAAAGCCTCTATGGAGAATTCAACTCGATCTAGCAGGTCACGTGACAACTAAGTTATCCAGAAAAAATGCAGATCGAATGGGTTTCCCAGAGTTGTTCATGAAACAATGTTTGTTTTAATAGCTAAGGGAATTACAACTTTTTTAAAAAGTCACATTCAATCTCCTCGTGTTTAGAGTTTCATTCAGTGTCACATGCTCAAGAACAAACATAAAAGATTGATTTTCTTTTAAACCTTGGCGAGTTGGCAAGAAACGCATGAGCTATAACATTCCTAAGCAGAGTAACTACACATTCTGCATTCCAACAGTGATAGGAAAAGAACCTACGTCGTAAGCATGGCTCACAGAAAGGAAGTCTTCCGTGATCCTGCAACATTCTCCAAACATCACGTCACATTTCACTTTGAAATACCTGCAATAAACCACTTTAATGAAAGACTGAAATTGCCACAAAAAGAACAGATGCCCTCCAAATTTCACATTCCATTTATTTTATTTAAAAAGCACAAAGACCAAATGCTTCATCCACCTCTACAGCTCTTTTATTAATTCAATAGAAAAAACTTGCAGACAGGTGATTTTGGGTGCAAAGCATACCCAGGACCGTCGCAAATGAAAAGGGGGAAGAGCTTGCGTGTCCTCCAGGAGGCTAAAGTCACAGCGGCAGACAGATGCTTCTGCTCTCTTATGAAAGGTGACACAGGTTACGGATACGGTGAACGCAGCACCCAGCTTTCACCGGGCGTGTGACAGAGTGAAGGGCCAACGTCTACGGTGGCCTAACTCTGCAAAGAAAGTGATGAACCCGCATTTGCTCCTCCCACTTTCTCCTTCCCTGAGATGAGGGGCCCTCGGGCTGTGCTCTGCCGGGACGCGCCCCGAGGTGCTTTACCGTGACCCTCGTAGGAGAAGGTCCCGCGACCTCGCCAGCTCCCAGCCCGACCCAGGGAGGAGGTGAGGGTAGAACCAAAGGACAGAGGCCGCTGCGCCCTCCTTAACTCTGCTGCGCGTAAACCTTGCTCAGCGTCGCGGGGCTCCTCACGGCAGCTGTGGTGGCTGGGAGGGAGGTGGGGGCTGGAGGAAGATGCTCCAGGAAGAAGAGGAGGTGAGGAGTCCTGGAGGGGTGGGCGAGGGGAGGAGGGCGACGGAGCGGCACAAGACACAGGGCGGGGGCACGGGGCACCCCCTCCTCTGGCCTCCATCTGCTCACCGGGGCACGAGGCCTCGGCAAGCCCCTCCCTTCGCAAGCCTCCTTCTGGAGCAGGTGCTGGTGGGGGACCCTTCCCTCCCTGGAAATCCCCCCAGGAGAGCCTGATGCTGCCTGTGGTCATCGTGTCCCCAGCCTGGTGGGCTCTCACTGCTCTGGGTGGCAACAAGGCATGCCACGGAGCAGGGTCAGCTTGGAGCGGGGTCAGTACACACCAGCCACAGACAAAGGGGCTCCGAGGCCCCCTGGGGCAGAGGCGCGTGGAGCTCAGCGAGGCAGAGACATCCTCGCCACACTTCACTTGCGAGGGTGCATCTGCACCCCTCAAGCCGAGCACTGCGCCTGGAGGGCAGCGGGCTCTGCAAACTCGGGGCGCTCAGGGGAAGGGGAGGGGCGGGTTCCTGTCCTGGCAGCGCCTGCTTCCTGGGTGAGGAACCGGCCGTGCTGGAAGCCCAGGGCCACTCCGTGGCCACACCTGAGCCAAGGGGCGCCTGGTCCACGAGGCTCCGGAGCTCCTGCTCTAACTTGCAGCAAAGATCCTGGACACGCAAGGTCACCCGGCCTCTGGGACGCTGCCTTAGTGGTCTGGGATGCTGCAACAAATACCTGAGACTGAACAATGGAAATTTACTTCTCAAGTCCTGGAGGCTGGGAAGTCCCCGGTCAAGGCGCCCGCAGATGCGGAGTCTGGTGAGGCCGGTCCCCGTGGACGGTGCCGTCCAGCTGTGTCCTCCCCCGGAAGAAGGGGCGAGGGAGCCGCCGGAGCCTCTTCCCTGAGGGTGGGGCCCTCGTGACTTAGTCACCCCCCGCCCCTTGACACACCACGCTGGGCTTTAGGCCCCAACACAGGAAATTTGGGGACAGCAACATTGAGACCATCCCAGGTGCCATGTGCTCTTTCTAATGTTCTCACGGAAAGGCTCAGAGTCTTCTTAAGTGAAAAGAAAACTGAGAAACACCATTCTGGTGTGATGAACGCATATAATAATAATAACATGCAGACAAAAAGGTTCTAGAAATATTCTAAATCATTAGCAGTGGTTACAGTTGCTATTATTGGAGATTAAAAAGATATTTTTGTGCTTATATGTCTTATTTCTCTAAAACGATACTGTTTTTATAGTAATACGAAGGACTAATCAGTAGTATAAACATTTTTCTCTTGAATAAAACGTTACAAACTCACATTTTACATTCAAATCGGTACTGATCCTGGTAGTGGGTTAGATTGTGTCTCCCTCCTCCCGCCCACATTGTCCCGGCCCCCGTACCCGGCAGGTGGCCTCGCTGGGGGCAGCACGTGTGCAGAGGTGATTAGGTTAAGGGTCCGCGGCTGAGACCCTCCCAGGTGGGGTTCAAGGCCTAAAATTAAGGTCTGAGTCCCTGTGCCTCGACATCCCACTCTGCTCCTGGGACTGGGTCCCCTGGCCCACGCCCCCCTCATTACAGGGACCTAGCACGGTGACGCTTATCCCTGCCTGGTGGGCCGGGCTCCTGCCCGATCACGTCCTCCCGTGGGAACGGGGGCCCCACCCTCTCGGAGCAGCAGAGCCTTCTCTCCCCCACCCCGGGTCTCATTCTAGTCCCAGGGGTGACCCCGCGTGCCCCCCACGGCAGGCGTGTCTTCCCCCCTCGGGCTGTGAGTCTGTGTGGCTCACAAACTGCCCTCACCCGCCCCTGCCCAGTGTCGGGTGTGAAGTGCTCCGTCGTCTCCGTGGCCGTAGGGCAGGAGTCCTTGGGAGCCGGAGGAGGCAGCAAGGGTTCTTCCTGGAGGCTCCAGAGGGGCGGCCCTGCCCGCATCTGAATGTGGCCTTTCGGCCTCCAGAGCTGGGGGCGGGGGTGGCTGCTGTTTTAGGGTGCTGGCTTGTCATGGTTTGTTCCGGCAGCGGCAGGAAGCTGAGACAACACTCCCAGGGGCTACAGCCCCCCCAGGCTGGAGGGGCCATCGTGCCACACTTCCCAGAATATTTTCTCTCTGGTCTGACAGCTCGAATGCGGCTCAGGCGGCTCCTGCCTGGAACACCCCAGCGGCGACGAGCAGCCAGCGCAGGCCCTGCCGTCCTGCCCGCGCTCCGGGACACCGTGGTCCTCGGCCCCGCCCAGGACGGCCCTTCCGCTGGGGTGTCTCTGGCGAAGGTCCCCCAAACCTTCGCGGGATTTACTTGACAGACCTGCGATTCCAGCTGCGGTGGACGCCCAGGAGCGGCCCCGTGCAGGGCCCTGCTCCCCCACGGCAGCCTGCACGGCGGTGTCCACCCGTGAGTGGCCTTTGCCTCTGGACAGGGGTGTGACGGCGCCTCCAGGAGTCCTGGGGCCAGTCCCGGTGTCCAGACCTCCGTTTCCCTGAGGTCGAGGCAGCATGTTGTCCTCCTTTTTAAAACAAAGTGACCACTTTAGCGGGCGTGAGATTAAACATTGCTACACTCCATTCGGAGATGGGGCTCAGGCAACCGCCTGTCTCTTCCTACTGTTCGCGTCTGCCAACAGCATGCCGCTCACGCCCCGTCCAAACAGCAACGCTGTTCGGACTCTGCACCGCGCCCTCCAACCCGAGTCAGACAGCACTTCCGCACAGCTGCCCAGCGGGCTCCCGTGCAGCAGACCTGGGGCGCCTCGAACCTGACCTCACGACCCCCGTCCCCTGGGGGGAGAAGGGGCTGCTCAAAGGGCCAGGCACACAGGGAGGACGGGAAGGAACAGCCCCCGTGGGGGTGACTCCAGCCTGTGGCTGGGCAGGGGTGGGGGCCTGGGTGTGCTCACGAGACATTCCTTGAACTGATCGCTAAAAGAGCTAAATTCTACCAACACATTCGAAAGCAACATTTAAGATAAACTCTTACACTTAAATTTCGAGACATTGGTGTTTCGCTGCATGCCCTGATGCAATTCTGAGACGTACGTAGTGCGAATGCACACACATCCGTGAGTAACCTATGCTGCAGTAATCCTAAAGCTGCACGGTGATTGATGTAGTTACCAACTCGTCTGATTTATCTGCTTATAGTTTGTGTTTGGTTACGTATGACTTGTGTTCAAGCACAACTTAGGATGCGTGAAATAACAAGGACTCTGTTTTCCAAGTATCAAAGGCTGCAGAAACATAATAATGAATTTATCTAAAACTATATGATAATCAAATTTAAAAATATGATAATTAAATTAATGCAAGCACCAGACTGCGCTTAGGAGAATGAAGCGAAAGAATCATCCAAGTGCAGAGCTCGGGCTGAGCGTGAGGAGGTGTCCCGGCAGCTGTGCACGGATTCCTCAGTGACGGAGCTGGGGCCAGAGCAACACCACACACAGGCACACACCACACACCACAGACAACCCGCACGCACACACCACACACACCCCATAGACAACCCGCAAGCACACACCACACACACACCACATACACACACACCCCATAGACAACCCGCACGCACACACCACACACACACACCTCATAGATAACCCGCACACACACACCACACACACCCCATAGACAACCCGCATGCACACACCACACACACACCACATACACACACACCCCATAGACAACCCGCACGCACACACCACACACACCCCATAGACAACCCGCACACACACACCACACACACACACACCAGAGACACACACACTCACATTTACAGAGAGATAATTTTTCACAAATGCATTTCAGCATATAAAAACTCATGCTTTCAAATTTAAATTTTTAAAGCTGGTCTGCTGAATTTAGGGGACTCCATTTTTGACAACTGGATTTTCCAGGTTTAATTTAATTTAAAACATTGTAAAGAACTTTTATTAAAGACTACATTAAAAAAGTTCTTCCTTAATAATAAAACAAGCACAGAAGTTTTATACGAAAACACATGCTTTCCACTTCGGAGCCTAAAATAAACTTGACTTCACAGGTACAATTACGCGCTGGCATTTCTGAAATTACCAGGTGTTGGCTAAGAGGTGCTGGCTCAGGGCGGCGCGCGTGAGCACGCGGACACGGCGAAGGCTCAACCGCCGCGCTGGCGAGTCACACTCACCTGGCCGCTACCTCCCTGCCCTCCTGGGAAACACCCACGGGAAGGCGCTGAACATACTGCTCACTGCCGTGAGCTCGTCTCCCCCACCCTCTGAAAAAGGAGTGTTGTCCTGGCGATACTCCCATCCCATCACCAATAATTCACGAGTAAACATCTGCTGTGACACACGCCGTGCTGGGTTATCCACCGAATGCACATCTGGATTTGAACTTGGCAACTATTTCAGCAGAACAGACCCGTCACGAGCGCAGGCCCTTCCCACCTTAAACAACCCACTTAATGACATAACCCGCGTCTGCTGGTTTTGTGTCGCACCTTTGGGGACAGGCGGAGACCTCGGTCTCCCTGGGCCCACCAGCTGTGAGGTCGCGTAACAAGATAATGCAGAACTACAGATGGGGGGCGTAGGTGGGGAGTGTTTTATAGCGACATGAGAAATCAGGAAGGGAAGCGTTATGAGTCCAGCTAAAAACAGGATGAAAAACAAGTGCAACTCCTCGGAGAACCAGGGTCCTTCTCCCATGGAATCAGCCAGCTCCGTCAGCACCGCCGGTCCCGGTGCGTGGTCGGGCGGGGGAGCGGGGGAGACGCACGCCGCTGCCGCGCACGTTCTGCTGTCTCTACAATTTCACACGAGGAACTATATATCAGTTAGATCCGACAACCTGCATTAAATAAGCACGAACATTTAACGACTTAATGCTCCAAAAGTCTGTTTACAGTTAGCTGCTTGCAAACTGAGTCATAGTTTCTGATAAAAACTGAGTTGGTAAATAACTCCCAAATCCAATCAAACCTACGATACGGTGAGAGGATGGAGAACAGGTCTCATGGGGGTCTGAGAAGCCCCGGGGGGGTCTCGGCCGAAGCCTGAACCCTCCCTGCCCCGAGCCGGAGCCTGTGCTCAGAGCCCTGCCCAGCCTCAGCCGACCCCCAACAGGGACGCCTCGGCTTGGTCCTCCGAGCAGCGAGGACATGGGGACTCGGGTCGTGTTGGGAACTGGAGCGGAGGGAAGTGGGTGGAAGAGGGCCCCGCGCAGGTGCGGCGTTCGCAGAGTCGGGGCAGGCGAGCCCACCCGCTGTGGCTCTATGCTGCGTGAGGCGCCACTTCCTCATCACCCCAACATCGTGTTTAATGAGGCTACGGAGGGACTGGCTTGTTTGCTAATCACACCTCTGTCTTTAGTAATTACCTTCCCTGCAGCAGACTTGCTACCACCTCTGACCAACGGAGGTGTTAGGGTTCCCAGTTTGTCAGACGAAGCCACACACCCCCTTCCAGACCTTAAAAATCAGAACCGACCTCACAGCTTCCCACACAGAGCATCCACGAGAGACTTTCTCTTTGAGTTCGTCCCAAAAGCAAACACATCGCTGGCTCAACACATTCGAGAACCTGCTATCAAGTGTAAACGTCACAAGGTTGTTCTCTAAGGTCAGTAAGAAATTCCGCTTCCGGCACACAACATTCCCAAGACATCCCCACCTGTGGTAAACAGCTGGCCCAGCCGCCGGGACGCAGAGGCTCTGGGTCCTTAACCGCAAACGAGGTTTCTGGAACCCGCTGGGCGCTGGTCACCACCGCTGGCCACTCCCCTGGCTCATTCTCAAGTCAGCTTAGATCTGTGTCGGGTTTTGCAGAACCATAATCAGGTTGTGCATTATCCACAGAGTTTTGAAAGACTTCTTTGCCAGGGCACCTTTTCCGTGTTATTTTATTCCTCTTTTTAGGAGTTCAGTGAAGTTTTCTCAGACACACTAAGCAAACCAGCAGGGCCGACTTCTGAGGGTGCAGCACACCCCGAAGCCCAAGCGCATGCCGTCTGGGTGTGTGTTACGGAAGCCTGGCCGCACGCTCCGAGGGGGCGTCACGCACACGCCTGCTCTGAGACCACGCTTCCCAGCTGAGACGAGCACGTGAGCCCTCTCGCACTTGCCGCGGTCGGTCGGCAGGACGGGCACCATCCTTTGCAGTCGTGGTGTTCACGGGTGCGTGTGTGTTTCACAGGATTTTACCCTCTGAACTCAGTATTAACTTTTGCACAGAATTGTGTGGCTGTGGGAACCAGCCCAGCTCTTCTTGTTGACAAAAGGCTGCAAACACCTGGGGGGCCCCCGGGAGAGACGAAGGCCGTCACCTGACGCCTCCGGCAGAGATGCACGTCCCACGGGGAGCCCCTCCCGACAGGGGGCTGTTCAAATCCAAATTGTGGAAAAACAAGCAACATTAAAACCTCAATTCTTTGATTCCCACACCCTAAGTACTTTCCAGATGTCGTCCAGTGCTCCCAGGTGTCCGTGTGTCAGACCAGATTGGTCAGTGTCTCTGGTGCCTACTTCCCAGTCCCTTGAGATTTCAAACACATATCATATGACTAACTCAGGAATTACCTAAGTTCTCAAAAAAATCTGTTTATGTGGCTTGCCTAGAAATGGAAATTACTAATACGTGAACAGACCTAACAACCACCAACACACGGCACCCAAGTCAGAAAGGTACAGCGTCCCCGTGGACCTGGCGTGCAGAGACCTGAGAGCCGTCTCACAGGACCCTGGCCGGAGTCTGGGGACTGCGTGGAAGTGAGTTTCTGAGCAATTCTGCTGCCCTCTCTGTGAAACGTCCTGGCGACGTGGTCCGTTTCCACACGCAGTCGCAGGGGAGGCGTGGGGTGGGAAAACAGCACTGCTGGATGCGGAGCTTTGAGGGGTCTCTCGGAGGGTGGGGGGACGGCTTCCTGCCCTCTGCACGGCTGCCTGTCTGAGCAGCAGGACGCTGGGTGGCTGGGATACGTCCTTCTGCAAACGTTCCCTCCACGTCGGCGCCGCGATGCGCTGGCACCCGTGGGCCGAGGACGTGTCCGTCAGCTAAACAGACGAGGTTCAAACCCTCACCGGACCTCGCTTCTGTGTGGAGTGGGGACAGCTTGTGGAGAGCAGTGGTGAGCCGTGATGGTCTGAAACACAATCATTTCTCATTCCTGAGGATGCTATGACAAGAAAAGAACTTACTAGAAAAGTCAAATAACCTAACAACATCCTACACTGAGGGCAAAACGTTGCAGGATTTATGATTCTGTAAAGGAACGGCCATGAGACAATCACTCATCGTGCGAAAAAGTCGGAGACACCTCCCAGCTGGGCTGTCGGGAGTTTTACAGGAAACACATTTTCCCGTCAAAGCGAAAGATTCTGTTTACGTGCCGACGGCAGCAGCTGGGTCGCTTCAATGCCTTTGTGTGTGTTGGCGAACGGATCGTCTCATTTCTCAGAATTTCATTTTAATAATATCTGGAGAGTCTCTCGAGACAGAGCGGGGTTTTAATGACAATTAAATATGGGAGCAGATCCCTCCGTGACGTGATCAGCCCTGGAGAGGTAGGACGTGTGCTCGCTGCTCTGGCTGCCACACACCTGGCTTCGGGCCACGGCTTACACGAAAGCAATCAGTTTGATTTGAAACACCACACAGACTAATAAGTCCTTTTGTTGAGTATTTAAACATTCGTCTATGCTCCTCAGTCCTCGGAAACTGGGGCAGACACCCGGGCCTTTCCCCTCTCACGTGGTGGCTGCTCTCGAGGGTGAGGGCGCCGTCCCCACAGCCCCGGAAACCTGCAGCACGTGACCCTTCCACACCCAACGCTGCTCCGAGCGGAGCCTCACGGTTCTGTTGGTTCCTCCCTTAGGCTGCGAGCTATTTCGAGGACAGCCATGGGGCTTATTTTCCTTTTAAAATAATCACTGCAAGAAGAACATCAGCAATAGTGACAGCAAATGGCACCACTTGCTGTGTGCACGGAGCTAATCCGGGTGCGCGGCGCACGTGAGCTCATCCACGTGTCAGGACAGCAGCATCTCCGCTGTGACTGGAGCGCGGAGAAGTGACGTGACTTGCCCACGGCCCTAACTAGCTGGTGGCGAGGCCAGAATTCTCGTCTGCAGAGCACAGCACAGAGTCCTACAGAGCAGGCAGTTAATAAGATTTTTAAACGTGTGTGCGGAGGCACGAATGGACGGAGGAAGGAACAGACAGTTAAAGCATGTTTCTCAGTCCCGAACAGCCGGTTTACATCTGAACTTTGAAAGAACTCAGTCCACTCGTGCATTTGAAACAGCACGTCCCCGCGTCAGAGAAAACTCAGGGCAACACAACTCGACAGATTCTGTGTGACGCTATGAGGGTCCAGAGCCTGTGCCGAAGTCCCAGGTCTGGCCCAGAAGCTGCCGTAAGGCCGGGGGGCGGGGTTTGGGGTGCTGCCAGGGCAGGGCGCTGGACGCACCGCGGCAAACACGTACGGTCCCTCCTGCACCCGTGTTCTCATGCATCGGGGCCCTGACACTGCCCACTGGCCTGGCAGTGAGCCCGAGGCCACCACTGTCCCTGTGTCCTCCTCCTCCTCATCTTCATCGATACCGACTGGTCTGCCCAGGGGAGGCTGCGCAGAGCGTCTGGGTGAACAAAGCTGGGGACCAGCAAGTGCTCTCCTTACTTTTTTAGGGCACGTTTGTGTATCAGGCAACAGACAAGATGCACAGACGGAGCCACGAAAGGTTCTTGGGACGCTCTGCCTGGCGGGACAGCCGTGGCGGCTCTGGCGCTGTGCCATCCGGTCCTGCGGTCCCAGCCGCGGTGGCCCCCAAGATAAATCCCCCGGTGTGAAGACACAGTGTGAGGAAGAGGACTGTAAATGGCGTCATCGGTAATTTTTATACGGATCCTACATTGATATGACATTCGGTTTATTAAGTTAAAGAAAACACGTGACATTAAAATTAACTTCGCCTGTCTCTTTTGGCTTTTTTACGTGGCCACTAGAAGCTGCAGATTTCCAGGCGCGCCCGCACTAATGTTCCCGCCGCACCTGCCAGCTTCTCCTTCCGTCCCTGCCTGGCGTGGGCAGGGGCCCTTCAGCCGGGGGCCTCGGGGCCGGGAGGATGGAGACGGCCACTGTTCGGGTCCCCAGCATGGAGACGGGCCGAACACGGCAGCGCGAGTCACAAGCGGAGACGCCGCCGTGGGTGCTGCTGCCGCTCGGCGCCTGCGGTGCGAGGCAGGAAGGAGGACCTGACACAGGAAGCGCCCGTCGGAGCTGAGAGAAGAGAAACACTCTGTGGTCTCTGCTAAGTGTGGTTGTTGGCGGGGGGGTCCGTGCCCGGAGCCACGGCATTGTCTTTATTAGGGTGGGGTGTCAGACGCTGGCAGCAAATACCAGTCCCAGGGCTGGAGAAAGTTCCTTCCCTCACCTCTCCCCTTGCCCGACAGCTGCTGGGGCTTAGCAAGCCACACAGTCCACGCCGGGGCCTGAACCACGTTCTCCAAAATTCACGTATGGAAGTCCTGACCCCTACGGCCTCAGAATGCGCCTGTGTTCAAAGAGGAAAGGACATTAAAATGAAGCTGCCAGGGTGGGGATCGGCCCATGTGACTGGGGTCTGTACAGGAGGCAGAGACAAGGACACAGACACATAGGGGGACGACCGCATGAGGACGCAGGGACAAGGTGGCCGTCTGCAAGCCCAGGAGAGGCCGCTGAGGAACCAGCCCTGACGGCACCGTGATCTTGGACTGCCAGTCCGCGAGCTGGAGAGACACGTTTCTGTGGCTGTGCCGCACAGTCTGTGTGTCAGGAGTCAGCCCCAGGAGACTGTGCTAGTACAACACACGATGCGGATAACGTCCGCAGGGCACCTGGTGCTTAGGCTGCCACCATTGGCGCTGCCTTTGGTACAGGCTTAGCTGTCACCTGAAAGCTCCAGGGAGCAAACTCACAGGTCAGAAGCCGAGGGGCGTGGGAGGGGAGCTCCGAGACTAGTGGCCTCCGAGGCACTATTGCCACCGCGTGCCGATCCTCCCAGGGCCTCGGCCCAGCACCTTCCCTGATGCTGACCACAGGCTGTGGGTTCCTCCAGCAGCAGCTCGGCTGCACGTCTGACTGCGTCCGGGCCTCCGGGACCGTCAGGCAGGCACAAGGCCACCGCGGCCGGGGCTGCTCTGAGCTCGCGGCTGGTCTCTCCCTCCCCAGGGCGGTGGGGACTACTCCCACCCCCAGCTCTGCCAAAGGACCGTCGCGAAAGTGGAGACCAAATACAAACGGCAGGCTGAGGAAAAGCTGGTAAACAGCTGAGGGTCATTCGGAACCCAAAACTTCACTGGGACTAAAAATAAAAAACGGAATCAAAAGCGAAACAGCGATTTCTTCATTTCTGAGCGTGAGGGTGAGTCACTGAGACTGCTCCTGCCCCGGGAAGTTATTAGTCACCGACGGGCGTGAATCACTTCCAGGACAGGCCCCGGCTCCCCTGCTGGTGGGTCTTGCCCTGGGCCCGGCGCAGCTCTTGGACCTGGCACCGGGACCGCGGCTCCCACCACATTGCTACCAGGACATGCGGCCAACGGTGTGACTTCTGCAAAGCGAGTCCCTTGTCTTCTCATCGTGTGGAGAAATTCCAGTTACCCCTGGTCAGCCGCTCTTCCCCTCACGTCTGATGTGTCTAACTCGGGATCAGAGAGAAACCAGGGAAGGGATTTCAAGGTGCTGAGTCACTGGGGGAAAACCTGCCCACTAGACTGGAGGGTCCTGGAGGGCAGAGACGGTCTCCCATCTCCTTCCCCGCACCACGGAGCGCAGAGCGTGCCAGGAAGCTCAGTTCTTATGTGCAAGTGGAGTTAGCAAACAGGATGCGCTTTATTCACTCCTCCGAACATTCGGAGTCAGCCGTGCCAGGACGTCCAAGGCCCTAGTGCGAGTGAGGAGGGGGAGGGAGGTCCTCTCTGGATGTGCAGGAGAGCAGCCAGAGGACAAACTGATCGGTGCGTCGGCGTCGGATCACCGCTGCAAGGTCTCTGCAGGCCGCAGGGAGGGGCTCAGGAGGGAGGCGGACAGGGGTGGGAGGATGTGGCTTAGGGCTGGGGGAGCTGCCGTCCCCGTGCACGGTGCGCGGATCAGCAAGCAGCACCCGAAACAGACACAGCCCCTCCTCGCACCATCTCGTAAGGGAGCAAAATGCAGTTTGTACACACCAGTACTCGGAGTGGTCACCAGTGGGGCGGGAGCTTGTGGCATTTCCTCTTGTGGTGCAAGTTCAGGTGCTTGCCTAGGCCATGTAGCATCATGGAACACAGACTGTGAAGGGTATCAGTTGTTTTCTCTCAAGGTTTTTTCTTAAAAAAGCTCTTACTAGTCGAAGCTACCTACAGAAACCATAGTTTTTAAATTCCCAGTTTTTGATGTTTTTACTTGATCAGAACTTTAAAAATTAGATTTCAGAAAATGAAAGCGTAAGTACAGGCTTATGCTCAACAATCTTTCCCTGGCAGAATCAGACAAATTAAAAATATATTCCAGTGCTTTATGACGTCAAACAATAGGCAAGAGACTGTAGCCACAGAGGTTTTTAGAGACTGGAGCTGCAAATCAGTCATTCTAAGACTTAAAATACCACACGGCGTTAACAGTCTAGAGAACGCTGAGAAGAGCTGTTTTCTCCACTCTTACTTTAGCTGGGACTCTACCCTCCTGCTGCGGATGCTGGTGTTACTGCTAATTGCAACGACTGAATTATCGGTGACACTGTGTCAGTATCGGCAGAATCGAATGAGTCGCTCTCCATCCAGTATTTGCTAAGACCATTTACATATTTAGAAAATTGATCCTTCTAAATCATTAGGCAAGAAACTAGATAATGCTGCAGATGATACTTTCCGGGACTTTCGTGAAGACGAGATACACGAGGATGGCAATCACTTAGGTGCTTTGCATGTGATTCGAAAGCAAGTCACCTGTTTGGCTGATACAGAAATTCAGTCCAAGTACACATCAGAGGACCCGTTACTGTAAAGTTTGCTATTATTACATAAAAACACTCCCACAGACCACAGAAGGAGATCTTGAGGCCACAATTCAATCTGATTCGATTCAGTGGACATTTTAAAAGCCCTTCCGCGTGCGGGTCGCGGGCCTCCACCCTCAGCACGGCGTGTTCTGGCGCCCTGCCGTTTCATCCCAAGTTGTGGCATAATCTTACGTCGAGTTAAACAAACAAAGAGATCGAACAATCCCCCCTCCCCAAATTGGGGTAGGTTCAGAGTTTTGTGCACGATGTCAGGCTCATGTCAGTTGTGGTCCCTGTGAACATGACCTGCCGTGGAGTCTCAGTCGCACAAGGCGGGAACCTCAGTCCAGAGACAGCACAGGGGCGTGGAAAACAACACAGAGAGTCAGAATGAGCGTGGGAAGCGGATGCCCATAAATAAGGCGGAGAACGGCTAGTGCTGCGCTAGGATCACGAAGATCACTCCTGACTGGCTGGAAAGGTTTGGGTGGTTTATAATTCGCAGTTTTCCTGCTCGCTCATTCGTATTTTCCAAACGTCCTCCAGGACAGTCAGGAAAGGGCCGTGGGGGCAGGTGCCCCAGGAAGGGCCGAGTCCGGCAGGGCTGGGGTCCTGGCTACGGACGGCCCTGGAAGTGTCTAGGGCAGGGGGGTAACAATCGAGCCGTCTTAGAAGAAACCCAGGCAGCACGAGCACAGGACTCTCGGGAGCGCGTGACCCGGAAGTTGGGCTCTCGGACTGGGAACCTTCGCAAACCATCCCCGTCGGCACCTGGGCCCGGATCTCTGAGGTGGGCCAGGACCCTGGTGGGTGCGGAGACTCTGGGAGATGCAGAGGTGCGGTCGGGGCTGGGCGAGACCCCAGAAGGAGGGAAAACAGGCGCGAGGGCCAAGTGGCCGAACGGCGGAGAAGGCCGTGCCTGATTCAGGAGAGGACTGAGCAGGCGGCTCAAGGGTCTCCCGTCCCTTCCCCAGGGCTCTGGGTAGAGTGGACAGACTGCGATTTGGGAATACCCTCGTCTAAAAAATAGAAACCATTGAAAAATCAAAAGCATTTTTTCATGAGAGCAGAAGAGTTTTATGATCTCTTTTCTTTCTGAGACTCTCCCGATGCTCACGGGATCGCACCCGATGGGCAGGGAGCAAAGGCCTCATCTTCCTTCTCGTTTCTCTCTTTCTCCTTCTCTGTCTCCGTCTTTTCCCCCCTCCCTGCTTCCTTTATCTCCTCGCAAGGTCAGGACCTATCCAGAGACAGGCAATCTTCCTGAGCAAATTATCAACGATAATTAATCATAACAACGGGGCTCAGCTCCCACCCGCGGACAGCGCGGAGTGCGGTGGCGGACCCAGCGCCTCTAGCCGACCTGCGCCAGGGGCTGGCGTTTAACGACAAGAACGTCGCGCGTTTCCAGCCTCAGCTGGTGGCTCACCGTGCCGGCCTTCTCCGCGTGCGGCTCGCGCTTCCCCACGTGGTTCCCCATCCCGAACAGTCACGATGAGCACTTCAGATGCTGAAAGAAAAAGAGAAAGAAGGTGTGAGCCTTTACGCTGTACTTTAAGAATTTTCCACATTATTTTCCAATCAGAACGACAACCCTGTGAGACAGATGAAGACTATTTTTGAAAAGAGAAAACCAAAGCCCTGAAAACTCAAGAGACACGTCCAAGTGATCCTTTTAGCAAATGCCAGGATTCTGGTCCCGTGCAAAGAGCTAGAAAGCAGAACAGCACCAATACCCAGATTCTGCTCAGTGACAAACACGCTTCAGCTTGTTTCCTCACCTATAAAAAATGTTGACCCATGGCAAGAAATCTCAAAGGTCTGTGCACATACACAGACACTCACGGAATCACATCTCACACTCAGGTGCAATGGAATGAGATGGGCTGAGAGGCCAGGAAAGTGCTCGACACTCCTCTAAAAATAAAAGGTAACAAGTAGTCACTGTGTTTGCTGCTTTAAGAAACAGCAGAGTCAGATCGAGGACTGCCCGTGGGACCAGCACCCGAAGAATCTGCAGTGTGTAGGGAAGATCACGTTGGATTAGAGAAAGCATGTTGCTCCTCCTTTTATTTCCTAACTCAAACCTTAGCAGCACATTTATGATTTTTCCCCAAAATATGCACAGAACTAAAGAGCTAAAGAATTTAAGCCACACCCATTCCAAACGAAGTGCTCATCCATCCACTCCTCCGGACCTGCGCCCACCATGGGCATCGACAGCTGAGGGTCCCTGGTCCCGTCAGCTCAGACCTGGTCGCAGGTGGCTCGAGTCTTTACGGACGACTACATGATGTAATTGTCTTTTTAAAGAAGATGTGGGTCCTCACGCCCCTGCTGAGCCCAGGCGCAGCTGTCCTTAGAAGACGACAAAATGAATCATCTTCTAAGCATGGGAAGGGAAATCTCCAAAATATTTCGTATGTCTGAAGGCAGGGCCAGTTTTGGTACCCAAAGTCACTCTTCAGGAGAGACAGAACTGCCTAACAGCTGAACGCTTCCGCCTCTCCTATTACCAGGTGGCTTTATGGTGACTAATGAAGGACTGGTTTAGGATCCTCCTGCACAGGAACTCCCATCGCCCCACGGCGGGTCCAAGGGTTGGTGAGGAGAGAAGCCAACATCCACACCACGAGATTCACTCCCGGGAGCGAGACCTGCGGGTCTGTATGGGACACAAACAGCCAACCGCAGGAGGGAAAGCCCCAGCCGCCTTCGGGCCACGAAAACAGGACTGGGGCGCGTGGAACATTTCCAGTGGGGGCCTCGCGCAGAGCGGGCTCGATGGTGCTGCACTTCTGGCAACTCCAGGTGCCCAAAGACAAGGCTCTGGTCAGTGCAAGACGTGGCTTAGTGATGACAAGAACCCGACCAACATTAAAGAGTCAGGCGAATTTCCCAGTTTTATGGCACAAGAGTGAAACAAGCAGTGTGCGGATATGCACGATTTCAAAGACGCAAGACTGCCGTTGCAGATAATTTCAGTATCCAGTGCGATTCTGTCATCTGCCTTGCCAATTTATTTAAATTGCACAATCGAAAAAATCTTTATGGGGTAATCTTTTCATTGGAAAATGGACTTTGGGGGCACCTATAGTACTTTATTGGATAAGAATGAATTAAAAAAGGCAAAAAGAATTTTTTGTTCTCTGTGAGCCCTTGCGAGATGCTGATCTGACTGCTGGGCATACAGGGGCTGTCGTTCCAAAGTGTGACCTCTCTTTGTTCCACACAGTGCTGTTTTAACTAAACACCAAGAACTTGCGATGTGTCTGTAATTTATAGACTAACAATGCATCGAACATCTCTGGGTCCACCTTTCTGTTTAAGAAAAAAGAACTGGTCTATTCACAACTAACTACAGGCAAAAATGGGTGACTTCTTTAGTTAAAGCTGACTGCTTGGACCTTTGGGGACATTGCCCAGGCAAGCGGGAACCACCTCCTGTCACCGCTGTCCTCTCAGCCCCGCGCCCTGTGCGTCCCTCCCAGCTGCCCTCTGCACTTCCCCTCCCCCTTCCCTCCCCCTGCTGGTACTGGGCGAAGGCGCATGCTACTGCCCCGCCTCCCAGAAAACTAATCTGAGGATTTGTCCCAAATCGGAATAGCCTGGGACACGTAAATATTCCGAGAGTTACTTGTGGACAAAGGAGAACTATATTTGGACCAATGGCCCTGAACACAGCTGAAACCCAACCACAAGAAACTCAAGCGCTGCTTGGAGGAGGCGACACTTCATCCGAGTCTGTTTGTTCCGATCAAGCATCTACCGTACTTCACAGGACACCTGGAATGACTATTTTAACCACTCTTTAGAAAACTCAAGATTACCAGACGCAGAATCAATTACAAGAAGTAAAGTCCAGGTCAGACTTTCGAATAAACCTGTTAGATTTTACTAGTTAGTCAGATAAACCTACTTACTTACATTTGACTGAATGCTCAGATTATATAAAGAAAATTTATTTGTATGTCTCATTTAGGGTTGGTAAATTCTAGCCTTAAATGCAAAGTTCATATACCAGCAGGAGAAAAAAGACAAGAGGAAGAAAATGACGGTTTGATGGGAAACGCTGTCTGAGCATCGGTGCTTGGGCTGCGCACCACGGCGCCGTGGCGAGGGCGGCAGAGCGGATCCGCCGCTCACCTTTGCCCGTGATCGCGAGTGGCCAGCGCTCCGCGTCCTCGATTCCGACGCTGCCCCAGTCTGCCTGTCGGAGACAGTCGGGTCACAGAAGGCTGAGGGTCTCGGCCCGGAGCTCGGCCCTGGCAGCCGTGTCTGTGGCGTGCTGAAAAGAAGCATCTGCGGACCCAGCAGCTGTGTGTGTAGAGGAATCTTTACTTTATCTCATGTTTGCAATTAATCAAATTGAGAAAGCAAGAGAAAAATTTGGTAAGTGTGTGGAATGCCCCAGGAAAGCCAGGCTGACTTTGAAGGTCTCCTGGGTAACAGAAGAAGCTTTTTGCAAAATAACAGAAAAGGAGGAGGGGGGAGGGGCGGGGAGCTGGAGCTGGGACAGGGACAGACCTGCAGTTCCATCTGGATGGCTGCAGATTCCAGACTGGAATTCAAGGCTAGGTCGGATTTGCAGCCGGCGGGATTACTGAACACTTCGATAAAGTTTAAGTGATGATCAACACTTTTTGTTACCTAGAGGGTTAGAATTAAGACTATGCAATCAAAATTAGCAATCCAGATTAACTGGGAAGCAATCCAGTTTTAACTGGCTTTCAATAACGTGCCCCTAAAGCAGCTGAGACTTCTAGGTGTTACCTTGGCGAGCTCTCGGAGGAATCAGATAAAACATGAGCCTGTCAGCCTGGGCAAGCGATGAAACTGAAACGCCAGGGCCAGGGGCCGGGGCACTTTGCTCCTAGGTATTTTAACCAATTGCTGGACATTCGTGGGCAGCTCCGACTTTTCACGGTGCAAATCAGGCGGAGGAGACTGCGGTCTCCACCCAGGTTCCCCTGGGTGACCTTGGGCCCAGGTCCACTGCTCTAAGCCTCAGTGTGCTATAAAGTGGAGGTAATCAAAGCCGCCTCCCTGCACTGGAGTCAGAACGAAGCACACAGGAGCTGCGGGGATGGTTAGGGTTAGGGGTGGGGTTAGGGCGTCCGGCGGGGGGCTGTTGGCTTCCTCCCTCGCTCGCACAGGGGCAGGCGGTGGGCAGCTGGAGCAACACCGTCTAGCTCTCCCTACCGCACGTTTCCGAGACCCCGGTATGGCTTCCCATGTATGCACACGTCCACCCCTAAACTGACAAGTCAAGGACAGAAAAAGAGTTAAAAACACCAGCTGCTTTGAGAAGCCCAGAAGTTACATCACGCAATTGCCTGTAAGCAAAGCTCTTCATCGCAGACAACGAAAGCACAGGAAGTAAAGCAACTTCTGCCAGTGCAGGACTGGGGTTCTGGGTTGGGGAGCTGAGAAAAGAGAAAAGTGAATAGGACATTCGAGAGACAGCCGTTCCCCCACTTCGGAGAAGCCTTCGAATATTAAAATGCTAAATCGGCTATTTTTGAAATAACTTCAAGTGCAATCTTACAGGCAAGGGGATTATTGTGAAATACCTTGTTTAAAGAAATTTATTGTGAGGTAGAGAAGACATCAATGCAAGTCTTCCTAGGTAGCTGGCTTGGTAGACGTGGTCGCCCACATCACCTCACTGCCCCTCCCCAAAGCTGCCAAAACGTCTCCATCGTCGAGTGTGTGGTTGACGAGCCCTGGGCACAATAGTGCAATTTCAAATTTATGATGGAGTTAATCGTACGCTGTCTACACGTCCCTGGATGTTTGGGCTTATGAGGGAAAAATCTGCATGGTATATTTCTGCCCATGTTGTAGGACACAGATCACAGTTATATCATTTTCACAAACTTAAAATTCTTTTGATTTGTTTTTATAACATTCTATCGATTGCACAGCATTGTTTCTGTTGAGCCATGTTCAAGTCAGCGATGCTACAGCAAATTTTCCGTGGAGTAACGGGACTGATTCCACAATGGTCTGCTTTAACCTCACATTCCCATAGACCTTTTAGTTATGTGATCACAGGACTAACCCGTGAGCTTTATTGCCATTTCACAGTTGGGACGGGTGACGTTTAGAGTGGGGAGCAGGGGCGTAGTGAGGACGCCCTCCGAGAACCTGCACATAGAGCTGCCCCAGCCAGCCCGAGCCTGTGCGGAGTGAGGAACAGAGCAGATGGATTTAGGGTTCATCCGCCTGGACAGGAGCACAGACTCCACTTTGTAGAATTTATGCCTTATTTATTCTACTCTTATGTATGGATTAGGATTAGTAAAAAAAAAATCTCTCTATACAGATACATATATACAAGTTTCTGTTTCTCCTAAAATTGTACTTTTTCCTTATTTTTTTACTTTAAGAGACAGGGTCTTGCTCTGCTGTCCAGGCGCAATCATAGCTCACTATAACCTCTAACTCCTGAGCTCAAGAGATCCTCTTGCCTCAGCGTCCTAAGTGGCTTCAGCTACAGGCGTGCACCACCACGCCCAGCTAACTTCTTATTTTTTGTGGAGATGGGGTCTGGCTATGCTGCCCAGGCTGGGCAGGGTCTTGAACAGGGTCCCCCAAGGACACCACTGGAGTCGCAGGTGAGATGACTCACACTGTAGGAGAGGAGCGATGCCCCTCCTGCATTTCTGGGAGGAAATTCCAACTGTCCTGCAGTGAGCAAGCTCTCCAGTGTGCTGCATTTCCCCAAACTAAGAATTTCCTGAAAGCCTGTAATTTTCCGAGGAGGACAAGGTCAGAGCTCATCGAGGAACCTATGTCCATCCCAGAGCAGGCTTCTCCACGACAACACGGAGGAACGCGGCCCCCCAACATTGCCAGGGCCTCACACTGGGCTGGGAGTCCGCCGGCGCTTACAGACAGAATTCCGGAAACCCAGCCTGGACTCACTCGGGTAAGAGGCACCTGAGAAGAAACTAGCTCCTAGACTTTCTGGGGTGGGGCTTTGCTCTGGAGTGTCGGATAATGACGTCTGTCAGTTAACACTGTCCCTCGCTTTCTTCAGGCCCATGAGATGTAAGTAGACTGGGAGCGCCGAAGAACACTGCCTTAAAGCTATCAAAAGTCATTTTAAAAGGAAATCAGGGGCTGGGTGCAGTGGCTCACGCCTGTAATCCTAGCTCTCTGGGAGGCCGAGGTGGGCGGATTGTTTGAGCTCAGGAGTTCCAGACCAGCCAGAGCAAGAGCGAGACCCCGTCTCTACTAAAAATAGAAAGAAATTAATAGGACAACTAAAAATATATAGAAAAAATTAGCCGGGCATGGTGGCACATGCCTGTAGTCCCAGCTACTTGGGAGGCTGAGGCAGGAGGATCGCTTGAGCCCAGGAGTCTGAGGTTGCTGTGAGCTAGGCTGATGCCACGGCACTCACTCTAGCC